>JBCFYV010004244.1:50000-60000 GCA_039000515.1 Timema cristinae | reverse complement strand
AGTATACGGGGGGCACATGGAGAAGCAGGATACGAGAACACATTTGCATAATAATGAAGAGTTGGAGGGTTCCTGAAATGTCGTGATAGATAGGATGATGTGAGGTGGGGGGATGGAGCACCTGGGTGAGGGGTGTTTAGTATTTTTTTGGGAGGGTTCCTGAGATGTTGTGATGTGAGGTGTGGAGGAGGGGGGATGGGGGGGATGGGTGGTTGGAGCACCTGGGTGACTGAGAACACATTTGCGGGGGTTGGGGGGTGGGGGGGATGAGAAGGGTTGGAGCGCGTGCTGGTGCAGTTTCTCTCTCGCACGGCCTGGGTGTTTTTTTCTCTCAGGGTAGAGGGTGGCATGTGTATGCAGGGGGATTGAGTGATTTCTCTCTTTCATCGGCGTGACGTAGTAGGGTTTGGGAGGGTAGCTACGGGCCTCGAACCCTTAGTCCTTGGGATATGACAAGTATTATCCTCCCTAAATAAATAGTACAGAATATATTCTCTCTCTCTCTCTCAAACCTGTTGGTCTGACCTCAATCCTCAGTCCTAGCAGAGATTGGGAATTAAGGATATGACAAGTATTATTCACCCCTAAATAAATAGTACAGTTTTTTAAACCGAGTATATTCTTAATATTACATTGATACATATATTCAGTACAAAATTCTCTCTCTCTCTCAAAGTCTTAGTCTTTCAACACACGCGCACGACCGGTTCTTTCACCACTTGAAAAGATCGTATTTGCCGTCACCTAGATAGATCAGCCCGCGCTGCGAGGCGTTAAACCGACTTCTGTATCTTGCGCCAAAGTTTTTTACCCGGAAGACGCACTTTGCCCACATAGTCCAGTGTTACGATGTTTGGCTCGTCCTTCGGTTCGATGATCTCCTCGTCTCCTTCCAGGCGACGAACGTTGTAGGTCCGATACTTTTCGAGTTCGGAGACGCTTTTGACACGGTCGAGTTCCTCACGCTCGATCCGATCCAGCTCGACGCACAAAGCGTCTTCCTCGTGCAGGGATGTCGATTCCTCGAGCTGGGGAGCGTCTTCGCTGAGAATTTGCGGCTCGTACCCTTCCTTCAGCTTGTAGACGGGACATGATGTTGAACAGCTCTCGACGGACTGACTCGCCTCGTACATCCCCGGATTATGGCATCCGAGCCAGTGCACCGAAGAGTCGCAACACTCGCTGTAACCCTTCTCGGCTCTCGCGATGTAGTATTCCAAGCCGTTGTCTGAGATCTTAATTTTACTCATGTCCTCCAGACGATAACCCAACCGTCTAAATATTTCGAATGAGATGCGTCTCCCTACCTCCCGCTCGCTTTATATGCTCGGGATGGAGGGGGGGGGAACATACCCTGGCCCCCCTCTATATCCTTCGCATCGATCCACGAATTGTGTGTCGAGTCGAACCCTAACCATTTGACGTACGCTCTATTTCCGGAACGTCTGACTATCTTCTCCACGAGGTAGACGTCAGGATACGAAGGCTTTCTAAGTTCCTTAGCGTAGAAACCGCCCGTGATAGGGTTACCTTTCATATCTTCGAGTAGGAAGGTCCTAGGATTAGTCTCGACCACCTTGCGTATTTTAAACAGTTCGGTCGACCAGTTTGCGCTATAACCCTTTTCTAAAACGTCCTTACACTTGCTGATACGGACTATATAGCCCACTTTAAATACGTTCGGCGTGGAATCTGAGCTCCTGAAACGTTTATAGACTCAATCATCATTAATTCTTTTACAAGATTCATACATTTAAAAGTTAATTACATTAAACATTTATTGGGAATTTAGGAATTAGGGTTATATATCTTCAGTACGACAAGTATTATCCCACCAACTTAAATAAATGACTTCAATCCTCTGTCTTGGCAAAAGATTGAGAATTAAGGTTAAATATCTTCTGTTTGTTTTCAATACTCAATCCCGCCAAAGATTTGGGATATGACAAGTTTTATTCTCTCACAAGATGATTGCCAAAACACCCTGATGGTCCGACTTCAATCCTCAGTCCTGGTAAAAGATTAGGAATTAAGGTTAAATATCTTCTGTATGTTTTCAATCCTTAGTCCAGCTCAAGATGATTACCAAACACCCTGATGGTCTGACTTCAATCCTCACTCCTGGTAAAAGATTAGGAATTAAGGTTAAATATCTTCTGTATGTTGAGATGGAGGGTGTTGACGGGGAGCCTCGAACCCTGAGGGATCAGGTTTCAATCCCTCTCTCTCAAACGCTGATGATCTGACTTCAATCCTCAGTCCTGGTAAAAGATTAGGAATAAAGGTTAAATATCTTCTGTATGTTTTCAATCCTTAGTCCAGCTCAAGATGATTATCAAACACCCTGATAGTCTGACTTCAATCCTCAGTCCTGGTAAAAGATTAGGAATTAAGGTTAAATATCTTCTGTATGTTGAGGTGGAGGACTGGTGGTGGTGAGCCTCGAACCCTGTGGTATCAGGTTTCAATCCCTCTCTCTCTCTCTCAAACGCAGATGGTCTGACTTCAATCCTCACCTCTGGCGAAAGATTAGTAATTAAGGTTAAATATCTTCTGTATGTTTTCAATCCTTAGTCCTGCTCAAGATGATTACCAAACACCCTGATGGTTTGACTTCAATCCTCACTCCTGGTAAAAGATTAGGAATTAAGGTTAAATATCTTCTGTATGTTGAGGTGGAGAGTGGTGACGGGGAGCCTCGAACACTGAGGGATCAGGTATCAATCCCTCTCTCTCTCAAACGCTGATGATCTGACTTCAATCCTCACTCCTGGCGAAAGATTAGGAATTAAGGTTAAATATCTTCTGTATGTTTTCAATCCTTAGTCCTGCTCAAGATGATTACCAAACACCCTGATGGTCTGACTTCAATCCTCACTCCTGGTAAAAGATTATTAATTAAGGTTAAATATCTTCTGTATGTTGAGGTGTAAGACTGGTGGTGGCGAGGCTCGAACCCTGAGGGATCAGGTTTCAATCACTCTCTCTCAAACGCTGATGATCTGACTTCAATCCTCAGTCCTGGTAAAAGATTAGGAATAAAGGTTAAATATCTTCTGTATGTTTTCAATCCTTAGTCCAGCTCAAGATGATTATCAAACACCCTGATAGTCTGACTTCAATCCTCAGTCCTGGTAAAGATTAGGAATTAAGGTTAAATATCTTCTGTATGTTGAGGTGGAGGACTGGTGGTGGTGAGCCTCGAACCCTGTGGTATCAGGTTTCAATCCCTCTCTCTCTCTCTCAAACGCAGATGGTCTGACTTCAATCCTCACTCCTGGCGAAAGATTAGTAATTAAGGTTAAATATCTTCTGTATGTTTTCAATCCTTAGTCCTGCTCAAGATGATTACCAAACACCCTGATGGTTTGACTTCAATCCTCACTCCTAGTAAAAGATTAGGAATTAAGGTTAAATATCTTCTGTATGTTTTTAATACTTAGTCCAGCTCAAGATGATTGCCAAACACCCTGATGGTATGACTTCAATCCTCACTCCTGGTAAAAGATTAGGAATTAAGGTTAAATATCTTCTCTATGTTTTCAATCCTTAGTCCAGCTCAAGATGATTGCCAAACACTCTGATGGTCTGACTTCAATCCTCACTCCTGCTATAAGATTGAGAATTAAGGTTAGATATCTTCTGTACGACAAGTACTATCCCGCCTGCTTAAACCGACTGGCATCTAAGTTCATGAGAGCGTTCACTGACATCTAGACTGTTCACTGACATCTAAGCGAAGGGCTAGAATCCTGTCGAGTGTACTGGAGGGTGGTTTTTTTACAAAAAGGTTCTACTATGCAATTGCAGGTACATTTCCTCCAAGTTCTATTTTACTCATCCTCTTACTCGGTAGAGTATGCAACGTGGCGCTAAAACAAAATAAAGACGGGGAAGAAAACTACGAAACTTTTTTTTTAGTAGGTCGGGCCTCAAATCCAGCACAATCTCAGGAAGAAATGTGGCATGGCGGGTGAGCGAGTTTCTCTCTGGGAGGCGTTGATCTTAACAGGGGTTCACCTGCATCTGGGTCACCTCATATATGGTAGCTTCCCTTCCCGCCTTTAGGTCTACCCTTTATTACCTCCAGAGGGTTATTTATTGATAAACACAGCTGTGCAGTTTCTTGACGAAGAATGCCTTTGATTTTAATCGGGCTGAACGAGAATCTTGAATCGTTATTCCTGACAATGATATAGTTTAATCGTGCTGCACGAGTCTCCGAAACACGGGCTTTTATCATGGGAGTGAGGGAAGGGTACAGCTCCTGAATTATAACACCGTCTCTCGCTTGACATAAGAACCCCTCGGTCTTTTATCTAATCATAAATTACCAGATTCTAACCGTATTTGAAGCCTGGGCAATACAGCTTCCTTCCCTCATCTAGGGATATTCCAATCAAAAAATTCTTTTACAAGATTCGTACATTAAAAGTTAGATGCGAGCAAAGTTATTTGCATGAATAAACAGTGAAAGGATATTTAAGAATAAAGCATTTACGTATAAACTGACGGGATTCAAATCGTAACTAGCAAACCGGACAAGACTATATTGAAGCCTTTTTCTGGATACTTTCCTAAACATTCTTCAAAACATTTAGGATGCAGAAGACAAACTTTCGCGAACGTTTCTTTGTATTCCCATCTTCCCAGTTCTATATTTTTGGATGTTGGTGACCTGCTGGTCTAGGGGTAAGGTGTCAGACTTCTGTGCTGACGGTCTGGGTTCAATCCTCGGTACCGGTACGGATTTATCTGATTTACAAACCCTTCCTTCACCTCTGACAAGACATCTTGTGAATGTGAGGAATGTCAGGTCACCACCGTGGTTCGGATTCCACGTTAAACTGTAGGTCCTTCATTTAATCTCATAATCACCCTACCATTACACATTAGCGTAAGTAAGACGTGGTGCTAATAATAATAATAATCTAGAAACGTTACTAGATATAACTCCCTGGTATTGTTGTGGCCTAGTGTGTTCTTCCTATTACAATCTGACTATATCTAACGGTCAAAAGAGCTACGTGTGACCTAGTGTGTTCTTCCTATTACAATCCGACTATATCTAACGGTCAAAAGAGCTATGTGTGGCCTAGTGTGTTCTTCCTATTACAATCTGACTATATCTAGCGGTCAACAGAACTATGCGTGACCTAGTGTGTTTTTCCTATTACAATCCGACTATATCTAACGGTCAACAGAGCTATGTGTGGTGTGTTTGCGTTGGGACTGAGAAGTCGGTGTCGTTACCCAACGTTCTATGAGAGGTCTGTATTGTGATCTCTCATCCTCTTCTGGAAGCAAAGTAAATTGTCTAGTTCACTAGTTAATAGGGTTCTAATGATTGGAAAAAATAAATGTCTAATGTAATTAACTTTTAAATGTATGAATCTTGTAATAGGGTTCTAATGATTTTAACTTTTAATGATTGAAAATAAATGTTTAATGTAATTAACTTTTTAAAAATTAAATGTTTAATGTAATTAACTTTTAAATGTATGAATCTTGTAATTAACTTTTAATGATTGGAAAAAATAAGTGTTTAATATAATTAACTTTTAAACGTATGAATCTTGTAAAGAATTAATGATGATTGAAAAAAATAATGTTTAATGTAATTAACTTTTAAATGTATGAATCTTGTAAAAGAATTAATGATGATTGGAAAAATAAATGTTTAATGTAATTAACTTTTAATGATTATAACTTTATTTATTGAAAAAATAAATGTTTAATGTATGAATCTTGTAATTAACTTTTAAAGATTATAACTTTTAATGATTGAAAAAATAAATGTTTAATGTAATTAACTTTTAAATGTATGAATCTTGTAATAGGGTTCTAATGATTTTAACTTTTAATGATTGGAAAAAATAAATGTTTAATGTAATTAACTTTTAAATGTATGAATCTTGTAATAGGGTTCTAATGATTTTAACTTTTAATGATTGAAAATAAATGTTTAATGTAATTAACTTTTTTAAAAATAAATGTTTAATGTAATTAACTTGTAATGATTAGAAATAAATGTTTAATGTAATTAACTTTTAAACGTATGAATCTTGTAAAGAATTAATGAAGATTAGAAATAAATGTTTGATATAATTAGCTTTAAACGTATGAATCTTGTAAAAGATTAAAAAAAAATAATTATTGATTATAACTTTCATTGTATTATTTAATCAATTAGGGGAAGAGGAGGTTGATGAAGGGAAGGAAAGAAATAATGAAAAAAAACACACATAATTAATTCTATTTAATGAATATAAAGATTTAAAACACATAGATACATACTAAATTAGTTGTTTTTTAACAAGTTATAGATCTTGAAATTGTTGTTTTGTTAATACATTAACACTAATCACTTACACAATAGAGTACATGACGTAAATATTTTTTAGGTATAGTTCTTGAAATTTTCTGTTTAATCACTTACAATATAGAACATGAATATTTTTTTATACATTTACACTATAGAGACTACAGAACATGAATATTTTTTTTAGGTATCGTTCTTGAAATTTTCTGTTTAATCTCTTACACTGTAGAGAACATGATATTTTTTTTCACATAGACGCACTGTTCACTGACACACTATAGAGTTGACGATCCGGGAAGTCACTTATAGAGTAATGGAACCATGGAAGAGTATTGACAGTTCCTGGTACTCTATATCTTTTGTCGTCGATAGAGCATAGAGCGACCCTATTGAATTTTTGTGAGTAAAGTTTGAATCCTACAGCTCTTATTGAACGAGCCTCTCTCATGACTATCGTCTCATCTGTCAAACAATTACGAAGGAGGGGAAAAACCACATTATTCTCATATATCTCCTCCAAGTTTGTAGGGGTAAATATATCGCATAGAGTAGAGTTGAAATACCCTTTCTCAATTCTACCTTCGGTAGGATGTCTGAACTCACAAATGAGGCTGCAATTTAACTTTATCGAGTCATTTGCAATTGTTTCTTCTACCGTCTTTACGTATATACCCCGCACGCGACGAGAAACTGAACGGGATCCTTATAAAGCAGTTCATTACTGATAGAATAGGTTTTTATACGGCGGGTGTACGCCTGCTCAATAAGTTTCAATGAGAGACCTAACGGTTCCAGGTAAAGCCTAAACTGAGTAAATCCCGTACCTAAGTCATGTGACTGAGTCAAAAGTGTCTGGATCCGTCTATCTATATCGTCATGACCGAGTATCAAAACGCTCGAGGTCTTAATCAACCCTGGTGTATGCTCAATATATGCCTTATATACTTGTGTTGTAATATCACGTTTTAGATAATTAATTAAAATATGCTCATTCGAGGTTAATTCACGGAGAGTATACACTTTATTTCCATTTATTTGTTGAGATATAATTATAGGGTGGGAGAAAAGCGCGCTCTTTTAGCTAAAGGTTCTGTCATGTTCCTTAAGTTCGCTATATGCTCTCCTTTTTACCCTCCTCTTCATTCAGGTACAGTCCCCTCCAAGATAACATCAAGTGGGCTCGAGATGGCTGTAGACAAACAAACAGGAACGACTATGATGTGTGTAAGTGCATAAGTATGATAAACATATGCTAACATCTTACCCCTAGACCATCAGGCTACCTAGCTGCTTCAGTCACTGTTTGTTCTGAGGAGTCTGGAGGGTCAAGGTTCGACTCTCGCTCCAGGATGCTTTCTACTCTCTCTCTCTCACCATGCTAATTTGTACACATTTCCTCTAAAATATAACCCTATTAATTCATAAACAGCGTTAGTATGTAGACGTATAACCAGAACGGGTAGTAAGACAGATTTGTACGTAAGCTGTTTATGATATTTTAGTTTACTGTAAATACAGAAAGGTTTAAATGTTTCTTTTTTTTCCGGTGAAGGTTGTTCTCCCTCGGTCCCTTCTGTTAAAAGAGGGTGGAAAAAAATGTGTGTTTAAACTCATTTCAAAAAGACTCAAGTAGGTGTTTTAAAAAACTATTAAACAATTCAATGATTTATTGTTAGTCAATGATATTTTAACCTGTAAGATTATTAACTTTGGTCTTACGAGATGTAGATTAAGCACAATTATCCGGGGAGCAAGGTTCGAACCTCGTATTGTTACTTAATGATGTAAACAATTATTTTTAATGATTATTAACTTAGGTCTTACGAGACGTAGATTAAGCGCAATTATCCTGAGAGCAAGGTTCGAACCTTGTATTGTTAGGTCTTACGAGGTGTAGATTAAGCACAATTATCCTGGGAGCAAGGTTCAAACCTTGTATTGTTAGTTAATGATGTAAACAAAGCTTTTTAAAGATTAATAACTTAGGTCTTACGAGATGTAGATTAAGCACAATTATCCTAGGAGCAAGGTTCGAACCTCGGTCGCCAACTCGCATTGTTAGTTAATGATGTAATCAATTCTTTTTTTTAAACTCATTTCAAAAACTATTCACATTAAACCTGAAAACAATTCAATGATTATTGACTTAGGTCTTACGAGAAGTAGATTAAGCACAATTATCCTGGGAGTGAGGTTCGAACCTTGTATTGTTAGTTAATGATGTAAACAAATCTTTTTTAAAGATTATTAACTTAGGTCTTACGAGGTGTAGATTAAGCACAATTATCCTGGGAGCAAGGTTCAAACCTTGTATTGTTAGTTAATGATGTAAACAAATATTTTTAAAGATTAATAACTTAGGTCTTACGAGATGTAGATTAAGCACAATTATCCTAGGAGCAAGGTTCGAACCTCGGTCGCCAACTTGCATTGTTAGTTAATGATGTAAACAATTCTTTTTTTTAAACTCATTTCAAAAACTATTCACATTAAACCTGAAAACAATTCAATGATTATTGACTTAGGTCTTACGAGAAGTAGATTAAGCACAATTATCCTGGGAGTGAGGTTTGAACCTTGTATTGTTAGTTAATGATGTAAACAAATCTTTTTTAAAGATTATTAACTTAGGTCTTACGAGGTGTAGATTAAGCACAATTATCCTGGGAGCAAGGTTCGAACCTCGTATTGTTAGTTAATGATGTAAACAATTCTTTTTAAACTCATTTCAAAAACTATTCACATTTAACCTGAAAACAATTCAATGATTATTGACTTAGGTCTTACGAGGAGTAGATTAAGCACAATTATCCTGGGAGTGAGGTTCGAACCTTGTATTGTTAGTTAATGATGTAAACAAATCTTTTTAAAGATTATTAACTTTGGTCTTACGAGGCGTAGATTAAGCACAATTATCCTGGGAGTGATGTTCGAACCTTGTATTGTTAGTTATTGATGAAAACAAATCTTTTTAAAGATTATTAACTTAGGTCTTACGAGGAGTAGATAAAACACAATTATCCTGGGAGTGAGGTTCGAACCTTGTATTGTTAGTTAATGATGTAAACAAATCCTTTTAAACTCATTTCAAAAAACTATTCACATTTAACCTGAAAACAATTCAAAGATTATTGACTTAGGTCTTACGAGGAGTAGATTAAGCACAATTATCCTGGGAGTGAGGTTCAAACCTTGTATTGTTAGTTAATGATGTAAACTAATCTTTTAAAAGATTATTAACTTAGGTTTTACGTGGCGTAGATTAAGCACAATTATCCTGGGAGTGAGGTTCGAACCTTGTATTGTTAGTTAATGATGTAAACAAATCTTTTTAAACTCATTTAAAAAACTATTCACATTTAACCTGAAAACAATTCAATGATTATTGACTTAGGTCTTACGAGGAGTAGATTAAGCACAATTATCCTAGGAGTGAGGTTCGAACCTTGTATTGTTAGTTAATGATGTAAACAAATCTTTTTAAAGATTATTTACTTAGGTCTTACGAGACGTAGATTAAGCACAATTATCCTGGGAGCGAGGTTCGAACCTTGTATTGTTAGTTAATGATGAATACAAATCTTTTTAAAGATTATTAACTTAGGTCTTACGAGGAGTAGATTAAGCTAATTTATCCTGGGAGTGAGGTTCGAACCTTGTATTGTTAGTTAATGATGT
>JBCFYV010004244.1:0-42500 GCA_039000515.1 Timema cristinae | reverse complement strand
GTTTTTATTTAATTGGCTTACATTGAACAGTGGCCAAAGTGAGAATATGTAATATTATGTTGAACAACTGTTTTGCCAGAATCATTTGGATCTACGGGCAAACCACTCTAAAATACCAAGAACAATAATTTTACCACCAAAAGAGATGTAGTTTCCCATAATGTATTTTAAAAGACGACTAATATACATTCATGGATAAGCATTTGCCATTGGAATTTCTCCCAAATAATAAACCATGCTGAGGGATTGTTGGCAGCTTCTTTAGAATTCGATTTTTAATCTGACACATAACACTCATTTAATTTTAAAGGAATTTTAAATTTTACGTGCACTGGTCTACCGTTGGGCAACAAAACAACGGAAATTCATGTCCACACTACTGAAATTATATCAAGACCTAAATTTAATCACATCGGTATATAATTGTTTTTCCAGGGCCACCAAGACCATCGATAAAATAAGCATTGCTAACGTTTGTGTTAATAAATAATTAAAAGTGGTTCATAATTTGTTTTTTGAAACATGTCGGCCAAATCGAGATTCAAAATTCGTTTATAAGATATTTTATCGTTTAAGATAGGACTCCTAAAGAGATAAATCATATAACATTAGAGTTTCATCTTTATTCTTAAAGAACCAATTGGTATTCTGTCTTTGCGTGCATGAGCTTAAATAATCTTCGCTGAGTGAGTGTTTGTATATTTTCTATAACTGATTGGCATTACAAAGCTACTGAATTATACACACACTTATTTTTCTTAATTGAAATGGGATTTAAAATACTGCAGGTTTAACCAAACAACGTTATCATTCAGATTCATCTAGAAGCAAACCACATTGCATGGCTGGTTCATTAAATTTAGTATACGTAAGACATCGATATGTTTGAAGGTCTTCGAAGCTTGTGGCACCTGCTAAATGAAGCAAAAGTAAGCGCAGGTGTTATATTTTGGATTCAGAGGGAACTACATTGTACAGTACATAAGAACCAACACTTTTTAAAAAACAATTATTTTGTACCAAAGACACTTGCTTCTTTCCCATACGGAATTAACTGGTTTCTCCGGATAAATACATGCATACCTTATTGTTAGATTTTTGTTTAAGTTTAACCATGCTTTAAGTTGTGTACTATTTAATTGCGCCCAAATTGGGGCTTGTGAGTAATTTTTTAGAATTGAAAATATATACCTGTTTCTTGTCAGGTAAATGAACACGTAACCTATTGTTCTTGGATGCTGTAGGTAAAAATCGTATATGAAGCTTTACTTGAACCAACATATTGTATTTAAATACTCCAAAACTTCCTCATGACAAACCGAACCAACGTTTGTTGTAATTTGCATGCTACCGAATTCATGTTCCCTATTAAAATATTTATGAAACTAATTTATTCTGTGTACACGTGCACAAATGTATACGTTAATATGGGCCTGGAACCATATATATAGAAATGGGTTTTAAGGAATGATGAAACGATATTTGATTTCCGCATTGGTAAAAGCTCTCACATTGTCTCCTACGATTAAGGGGATAACTATTGACATTCTCCTTTGCTGCTTGAATAAAGTATTTAGTAAATTGCTTTTTACACTGTTAGTTTCCCTTTAAATGATAATAGTTTCATTTAATGGTATCAGGTTGTGGTTTGTTTAAATTTACGTATAGGAAATTTTTCTATAGTTTATATGATAGCGGAAATTGAATTATTGGTTTTCCAATTAGTTTTATGTAATTTGCTTTCCATGTATACTATTAAAACTTAAAAAGTTGGTGCGCCTCATATTTAGGATGTTTATATAAATGTATATTTAATTTTAATTCATTATCAAATGTTAGGCTTATTTTTTTAGCACACGTCTTACTACCTGTTCAGGTTATACACATATGTACTAATTACGCTAAGGAGTTAGGGATGAGGAAGGTTGAATTTAGAGGAAGGGTACCCGTATTTTCATGGATGAAGAATGGAAAATCATTTATGGAAAACCACCCCCAGTACACCCGACCAAGATTCGAACTCCAATCTCCCTGTCATCGGCAGTCACATCTTATTTAGCTTATTAAACATGAATATCTATAAAAATTATTTTAATAATTCATATATTATATTACTTGGTTTTCCTATTTCCACCATTACAAAAACTCATACCTGGTACGGTAGTTTTTTATGTAATAAGCTGGCATAGTAGATATTACATTCATCAGCTGTTTATTTATCAAAATTTCCAAGAGTAGTTATTATATATTATATATATAACCTTAGATTTTTATTGTGAGAGAAAAATAGAACATACAATATTTTTGGTAAATACTACACTTAATTATTCATATCTATGGGACAATGGTTAGATTGACATTCATCTTAGTTTGCTCATAACCATTGCAATATTATAGAGTTTTCTTGCTAAATCACACTCCTCTGTAATGTATGATGTTGTTTCAATAGATGGACTTGTTAGTTATTGTTTCAATATATGGCTTCTTATATGTCTATGCCTCTAATAATGTTTGTCTATTTTTTTTAAAAATTGTATGTTTTTTGTCTTCTTTTCTTTGTTAACTGTCGGCATTTTTGTGGCTCCAATAAAAAGGACAAATTAAATAGTGTTTATGTACAACGCTTCTTTATCTTTACTTAAATATTACGTAGCATTTATTAACGTCGAGTAGACGATGAGTAACATTATGGCGACCATGACAGGACGTATGGATGGAGATAAAGAGTTGCTGTTGTTTAAGAACAAAATGGCCACCATTAGAGCTTCTTTCACGAAGATTGTGAAGACTACAACAGATCTTTTTTCAGTTGATGGTGAGAAGGACTTAGTGTCCATTGAAACAAAACACCAACTGTTGCAAGGAAAATCCACTGAACTTGCAAATATTGAATAGCCTGCTTGAAAGTGATGCATCGGAAAATGAATTTAGTGCCGAAATAGCTAGTGCGGATGAATACAAAGCTAATTTGGTAACTATGTGTATTCATTTTGTCAAATTTAAGGTAGTACATGATACCGATGTGGAGTCCGCAGCCAGTATTCAAACCGATTATAGAGGTAGACATTGTCCAAAAAGTAAGTGCAAACTCCCCAAGATCGAATTTAAGAAATATGGGGGTGACCTAAAAGAATGATTGAAGTTTTGGAGCCAATTCGCTAAAATTGATAAAGATGAAGATTTAGATGCAGCCGAAAAATTCCAGTATTTGATTCAGGCCACTTTAACTGGTTCAAGGAGTCGAGAAGGGGTCGAAAGTTTTCCTCAGACTCGAGAAAACTATCCTAAGGCTATACAAAGTTTGAGATCTCGTTTCGGATGCGATGATTTATTGGTCGAAGTGCGGGAACTATTGAAGCTGACTCTTCAGAGTTTGTCAAATGGGATGCTGTTATCGACTATATGACCGTTTAGAAACTAAGCTGAGAGCAATCAAGACTTTAGGAGTCACCTCTGATAAGTATACGGCAATACGGTATATGTTATACCCGATGGTTGAATCTTGTTTGACGGAAAATTTACTTCATGCTTGGTAACGTAGGGGTGCTTAAAGTCATGGTGAGGGGTGGTTGCAGAGCCTAATGGACTTTCTCCGGAGGGAATTCGAACAATAAGAGCGCATCTGTCTTGTGGTAGAAGGTTTTAATATCAGTGGTGGAGAGGAAGTTATAAAAGGTAAGAGGAAGAATATCCCCGGCTATGGAGAATCAAAGGTATCTACAGCAGCCGCATTAGTAGATACAAGAAATAAACCTAGTTAAAACACTTCAATGTGTATATTTTGTAACGCATCATATTTTTCTGTAGATTGTTTTAATGCCAGAAAATTGACCAGAGATGTGAAGCTTAAAATCATAGGGAAGAGTCGCTGTTGGTTTGTTTGTCTGAAAGGCGGCCACATTGCAAAGAGATGTATACTAAAGTGTTTGATCTGTGATGGGGAACACAGTATTCTACTTTGTCCCAAACTAGAAACTAGTGTTATTAAGTTTGGGGATAAGGACAATTTGAAGAAAGACTTACCTGAAAGTACAAGTGTTCCTGTGGAGAATACATTAGCAAATAATTCTTGCTCTGAAGTACTTCTTCAAACTCTTACTGTACGGTTGAAGGGGAAAAGGGGTAGTCGAAATGTTCAAGCTTGATATCATACATTCTGAAAGAAGTGGTAGGACAAATGGGATATACATCAATAGGAGAAGAACGTATTCAGCATGCTTTGTTTGAAGGAAACCAGTCAGGTGAAGTTTCATACAATCGTTTTCAAATCCAGTTGGTAAACTTCAAACACCTTTATTTATGCATCTTTGAAGTTCTTGATTATTACAAAATATGTTTTTCTGTGCCTTCCGCAAGAAAAGATTTGTGTCAGAAAGAACTACAACTGTTGGGTATAGAAATAAATGATGAGGTAGGACTGTTAGAAGTTTTGATAGGGGCTGATTTTTCGGGGAAAAAACTCACAGGCGAAAGAGTCGTTCTTAAATGTGGTTTGGTAGCTTTGAACACCTATTTAGGATGGATGCTACTGGGCAGGGTTCCATGTAAGAAGTCACTTTCTCATACCATGACCATAAATTCTTTCTCCTACCATGACCATAACTTCTTTGTTTGCTAAAGATAATATGTCTATTTCCACACTCTGGGTTCTTGATGTTCTGGGAATATAGGACTCAGAGAAGCGAAGGTTGAAAGAGAGTTAGCAACATTAGAACATTTTAAACAAACTGTTAAACGGGATGTGGAGGGTCGTTACATGGTTGAACTTCTATAGGGGGATGGACACCCCCTCTCCCTTCAAATTTCACAATATCTCAGAAGTGTCTGGAAACAACGTTCCGGGAACTGAAATCTCTTGAAGTAGAAAAAGCCTACACAGAAGTGTTTGAAGAGTGGAATAGAGAAGGAATCATAGAAGAAGTGGTTAATGCTAATTGAGTATTATTATTATTATTATTATTATTATTATTAGCACCGCGTCTTACTGCCCGTTCGGGTTATACGCACTTACGCTAATGTGTAATGGTAGGGTGATTGTGAGATGAAATGAAGGACCTACAGTTTAACGTGGAATCCGAACCACGGTGGTGGCCTGGCACTCCACACATTCACAAGATGTCTTGTCAGAGGTGTAGGAAGGGTTTGGAAATCAGATAAATCTGTGCCGGGACCGAGGATTGAACCCCGGCCGCCAGCACAGAAGTCTGACACCTTACCCCTAGACCACCAGGTCACTCCTAATTGAGTAATGAGGGAAATTATCTTCCCCATCGGCCAGTATTCAAGGAACAGGGTACCACAAAGATTCGTCCCTTGTTTGATGCCTCAGCAAAGATCAATTCCTGCCCTTCACTGAATGATTGCTTTGAGGAAGGGCTAAACTTGATTGAAAGTATTCCGTCTCTTCTGCTTCGCTTTAGAGTGGGAACTATTGGTGTTATTGCTGATATAAAGAAAACTTTCTTGCAGATCGGACTTTATGAAAGAGATCAAGATTTCGTATGGTTCTTGTGGGAAACACTGAATGGGTGAAGTTTAGTCCTAAGACATGCACGTGTGATTTTCAGAGTTTCACACAGTCTTTTTCTGTTAGGAGATGTCATTGAACACCATCTAGACTCAGTCTTGATAAATTGTGAAAAGGACTGTTTTGGGACTAGCATGTATTCCCAGAAAACGTTTAAAAAATTGCAGAAGGATTTTTATGTAGACAATTGTATATCGAGTATAGATGAGGTGAGCGAGCTACATCAGTTTATGACAGAATCAACTGCTTTGTTGTTTGAATCAAAATTTGAGCTGAGAGGACGGGAATAGTCTAGCTCTGAAGTTGACAATAGTGAAGTGTCACCTGTTTTAGGTCTCCATTGGAGGCGTGGAACTGATATATTGGCCATCAATTCAGCCTTAATTCCTCTAATTGATTTTCAGAGTGTGACTAAGAGAAAATTTTTGTCTGTTGTTCATAAATTGTGCGACTCAATTAGTTTCACAGCTTCTGTAACATTGATCCCGAAACTGTTGATTCAACAGATATGGGCCTCTAAGTTGGGCTGGGATGAAAAAGTTCCTACAAAAGAAAAGGAGAGGTTTGTAAAATGGACTAAGGGACTTCAATGTATGAACAAAATTGAAATTCCCAGAAGAACGCAAAGCCGAGTCTTCACACGTTCTGCGATGCCAGTCAAGATGCATATGGTGCTGTTGTGTATTTGAGATCGGATACTGAACTTTGCATTGAAGTTCAACTTGTTCAGGCTAAGGCCAGGGTAGCGCCTATCAAGAATACCACGTCTGGAGCTCTTAGGACTAGACTGTTTTCCTACATAGTGGAACATTTAGATTTGATTATGTCGGACTTCTGTTTCTGGAGTGATTCAAGTACAGTTTTAGCGTGGATACAACAGAGGAGCAGTGGGTTACTTTTGTACGTAATAGGGCTCAGGAAAATAAACGATTAACAGCAAAAGAAGACTGGCACCACGTTCCAGGTCCACTTAACCCAGCAGAATTATTCATGAGACACATGTCAAGGTAAACCATGTGGGAGTTCAGGGTCTTTTTAGCATGCTTAGAGAAAGGTTCTGGATTGTAAAGGGCTTTGTCGATGAATTCTAACTTTTCAAAAGCTATTACAGTAATGATTTTATTCCGTCTGTAAAATAAATAGAGGCGTACGATATTAATAACACATCTTCTTTCTATCGCCAAATTCCTTTTTCTTTTCAGTGGTGAAATCATCAATCGCATGAAGTAGAAATAAAAAATGAATACAACACATCAAAGTAAACTCTTGAAGGACCAATTTTGTGATATAAACTTTGCTATACTTGAAATAGTCATATAATAATTTTGAATTTTTCTTAATGTTCTAATATTAAGCAAACCATATATACGATGTATTTATTAATATACGATTTATTATCTGGTATTTTTAGTTGTTAAATAAAAATTATAATACAATCAAAATATTATCTAAAACTACATTTTGAATATTTTAAATCATATATATCACTATGATTGTTTTAAATTATATTTTATTTACTGATGTTATTGATTTTCTGTATAGCTAACGGCCAATATCAATCAATGAGGACACCAATAAATAAAAAATGTCTTTACCCACTTATTTTTAACGTTATGGACTTTTATAAACATTTTGATGCAATATATATAGGGAGAATTATATTTCTTTCTAAAAATAATGTGAACAACCAGCAATTTGTCTTAGCCACAAGCCTACATTAAAATATTAAGATAAAGTTCTGATTCTAACGCTCGATGACCTTCTGTATTTCCAACCCGCGACACTCACCAGAATCCTAGAGGCACCGCAAGTGGTTTAATCAGAGTAGTGGGCCCTCCAAAACTTGGATGTCAGTTTAACTGTTTCAAAGAACCGCCACACCATACACCAGGCCCTACAAATGAGTATTCGGGGCCTCCATGGCTTACAGTAGAAGAACTGTAAAGCCTCAACAACCACACACGTCAATTAACAAGAAACCACAACCCACCCTTTCTTAGGACTCATCATTACAAGATTCAGAGGACTACGAGGAAAATTTCCCAGGGAAGATGAGTTGAGTGGACTGCTCCCTGGAACCAGACCTTAACCTTGTAGCAGCGTTTAACTTCCAGGATGTGGCGGTACTTACGTCTGGCTCCCCGCTACGAGTACAAACCGGTTGCTTTGGACACTTAAAAGTAGGATTGCCTAGGAGTCTATCGCATCTGTGACTAGCGACTGGTTTCCATAATTTGTTATTTAGCCAGTTCCTTCAAGAAGACTGTGACTGGCGACCAGAGTGCACGTCCAGCGTCTCTACATTGCGTATGCGTTCACATTGCTTCTAGAGCAGTATGGATGCAGAAGAACCTCCGGTCAAGCGTGTGTTTTAATAGAGCTATATTTAGTTTTTTCATAATTGCTTGCCCCTCTCAGATGGACTTAACCTTATAGGTAGTGTATTCAAATAGGGGGGGGGGGGAGGAGATGAACAGGTCATGTGACACTAGGGTTCTGGGGGCATATCATGGGCTTAACTCCAGTCGATATGAGTACGTGGGAAGGGTTACCTAGCAAGACCTCCTCCGATTAATTGTAACTTCAATGGGATATGTAGGGGGGCCTAGTTCACCAATCATCAATCCTGTGTCACAGTTTTATATTTTATTGGGCTGGTTTTGAAATGGTCCAAAATTTCTCCATAGAAGAGGACAAAATTTTAAATGAAGCGGTGGAAAAGGACCCATCAGTGTTTGACATATTTTCGCCAGTGTACTGGGACCAACATGTGAAAGACAACACATGGGAATAGATCTTAGGAATAGTTGGTCGATCAAGTAAGTATTCTTATCCACACTATTCCAAAATAACAAAATAACACGAAACATTAAATAGAACACAGTTGAAAAACTCTAATAACTGAGGAACGTTCTGTACTATAAGTAAAATTACCCATGACTAGCGACCAAGAGACGCATCTTGGGAAACACTAGTTACAGATAATAACCATACAGGGGTTGAGCCTACAGTATTTGGCTGCCACGCCAAGCTTCTCCTGTCATACACCTACCTGTGTCGTCATGGATACGGCCATCGAGGACTGGTTGGCCACAGAACTCCTCGTTTGCAACGCATGTGTCGACGCCTTCCGAATCTTTCTTATTTTAAAGAGTGGTAGGTGTCCAGATCACTCATGACTTCTCAATCTTGACGGGTAAATTTACATGCCGCCCTTTTCGTTACTGCCACCAGGTTAATCTCTCCGCCTTATCGGGAGAGTTACTGACTTGTCAAGCTGGACATCAGGAGCGGGTTATATTCAATCTCGCCCTCCTTCAACACATGACAGTTCGCGGGAGCATACTATCGTGGAGTGAAGTACTATGTAACTCTCTTACCGATAAGGCACATTGGTCTTCCAACACCTTTTGGATGTAATCGTAAGGGCGATCAGGCTACGTCTCTCAAGGGTTCATGGAGTTCTTGATGGTTACTATTCTTTGGCTCAAATGAAGAGGATCTCGCCCTGGTGAGCAATCTCTTCATATATCTAGGTTTAAATATTATCAAAGATAATTTGGTGTTCTGTTAGATGAACCGTCTAATCCTGACTGAGAATTGAAGTTAAGGTTCCTGAGGGTCAACTGAAAATAGACAAGAGAACCTCAATAGTGTTGTAAAATAAGACCCTCACCTCTCTTTACTATACAGGAACAAACATGCTGAGTAAATATAGAGTATTAGAGTAAATAGTTGTATATTTTCTTGGTGTGTTCTTACAAACTCATATAGTAAATCTAGCTGACAATTCACGCAGGTGTCATACTATTTATGATTATTATTATTATTAGCACCGCGTCTAACTACCCGTTCGGGTTATACGCACTTACGCTAATGTGTAATGGTAGGGTGATTGTGAGATGAAATGAAGGACCTACAGTTTAACGTGGAATCCGAACCACGGTAGAGGCCTGGCATTCCCCACATTCACAAGATGTCTTGTCAGAGGTGTAGGGAGGGTTTGGAAATCAGCTAAATCTGTGCCGGGACGAAGGATTGAACCCTGGCCGCCAGCACAGAAGTCTGACACCTTACCCCTAGACCACCAGGTCACCTATGTCATACTATTTAATACAATTATTGTGTATAGTTTAGATGACGTTCTCAATACACTCACAAGATATATTTGAAAAACGGTTTAAAACGACTGCATACAAACTATATATTTTATGGTAATTTCTGTATAATCTTGTAGAGTTGCAAGACGTATGCACCAGGGATTAAGTTATGTAAAAATGTGTAAACTGCATTTTTCAATATTGTTTGTGGACGTTAATATTCGTAAAACACAAGCGTTAATTTTTTTTAAATAAACTACCATTACATTACATTAATTTTGTACTTTGAAAGGTGTGTTTAAAATGTTTTGTATTAAAAACCTAAAATGCCCAACAATATATTCACATCTGTATCACAACATATTTAATGTGCTTAAAGTTTGGAAAAACTCGACTAATCTGTATTTGTTTATTGGTATCAGTGTAAATCTAGTCCAGTACTTATTTAATATTTGTTTACAGTTTTGGCATTTACAAAGCTAAGCATAAAAGATAGCCCTAGCCTTAAAACATTACGAACCCCATATTAATTAATTCTAGCTTGACAGAAGATTTTTCTTATTGAGGATGAGAAAATTCAGTAAATATTTAAACTCATTAATCTGGATCAACAAATGGGATAATATGGGAAATGACTTATGTGACTATTGATTCTCCATTGCATCGCTTTCAACTAGATCACATGTAGAATTAAATGAATAACGTACTGAATTTAGATGGCTTGTTGTTAAAAACTAACACCAATATATTAGTTGGCAATGATTCCATGAACTTTGAACCGTTCAGTGCATACAAGCTCATTCATCCCGGCTTCAGATACATTACCACTCTTTGACACGTCTAGTTGTACACTTAAGACGTGACACACGAAAAAGAAGTTCTACAAATTCTTGATTTTTTCATCAACGATACTATGAGAAACATTGTTTGCCAAACATCTACCTCACCTGGTTCAGTAAGATAGTAGGCTTATTCCTGCAACAGCTAGCATAGCTGGGGCATTGGCAGGGGTTCAGGCACATAAGGGGTGTACATTTTGTCATGAAGGACCCATTTCCGGAGTGGACTTGAAATACTAAAACATCCATAAAAGGTTATAATTTTTTTTTGTATGTCATTGTTTCCGAGTTATAACAATTTTTGTGTACCAGTACTATTTATCACATACTGAGCTGGTATAACTGATTCCATTGAACACTTCATAAACAATTTATTTTAATCTCACTTACGACATTGATGATTACTTTGTAAACACCAAATAATAATTGTATATGTTTATGTACCATTCTTGTTCATTGTCTTTTAAGAGTCATTTCAGAAATTGTTCCTTTGCTGTAAATTTGAAGATAAAATGGATACTGATTCAAATTGAGAAATGGAAATATTTATTTTATGTATGGACTTATTAAATATGGTTAATATGAAGCAAGACGTATGTGCGCAGAACGTTTCCCTAATAAAGGTTTACCGAATTGTACAAAATTAAAAGTATGCATGAACACGCACGAGATTCGGGTTCAATTAATAAACTGGTGTTGGATTGCGATAAACCAGTTAGTACTACTAGAGCAGTCAATTTCGAAGCGTGGATCCTCTACTACATTTAATAAGATGATTCCAGAACACTTTAAGATTAACAACAGTATAGAACTTTGGACACATGACTGAATGAATAGTTTTACGAAACCAACAGCTTTATCCATGCCTGTTCAACGTATACAGGATATTAATGAAGGTGACTTTAGCGAATGAGAATTTTTTTACATAGTTCCGGCAGATGTCTGCTGGTGATTTCCATTGTATACCCACTGTATTGTTTACCGTTGAGGCTGGATTCCCTAAAGATGTGGAGGTTAAGTTACATAACTCTAATCATTTGGCTCAAAAAAATCCATGTGTTATTCTATTTTAAAGGCACCGACAACTATTTCGTATAGGCTGGAATAATTAGGGACAATTTAATCGTACATGTTTTTCTTGATAAAATATTGAAAGTAAATCTTATGTCATTTTCTTGTATAATCAATTGATCAATGGATTTTTGGAATAAGTCTACTTAGTGTCACAAGTCACATGGGTCAATGTATGATGGTGCTCTACAATATTTTAGGTATGTATACAAACATTTCCTGAATGAGCGATTTCCAAAAAATAGATTGCTCATACAGGAGTTATATCATATCTGCTCTCCAAACTTAAAGCCAATGTATTTTTATTTATGGGGCACAGTAATAGTTTCCACAGAACCCAATTGCTGTGTTTACTGTCTCCGTCAACGTATTGAACATGTCTGCCGGTTAATCCGAAAAACGTCTAGAATACATTACGTTTATGGGCTTGCATTCAGTTGGAAAGTGGTCATTTTAAGCAATCCCTGCAAAGGTAATTAAAAATGCCCGGAACTCAGAAACAAGGTCAAATAGTAATCATATTTGTATGAACTTTTTTCCTATTTTTTTGTTTGACTTGAGTCCACACATGAAGTGGGTCTAACTCGTTAAGGTACACCCTATATATATTAATGTCATTGCCAGGGATGCAGCCTAAGGATCTTTCCGTAAGACTTCTGAAGGCAAAACCACCGATTAAACAATAAAGACCCCAGCTGTATGATATTCTGATATGAACGTTGAGATTATTCAAGGTAGGGTGAAAGCTGTGTTATTATAACTAAGGAAATAGTGATGTTAATCTTTGTGGTGGAGGTAAAGGTCGTAGTCAGAGCCGTAGCCTCCATATCTTCTTATTCTGAAAAAAGAAAAGGAATAAAATAACATTTTAGTTTAATGTTGTAGTTTCGATGACACATCTTACTTTGACAATAAAAATATATCCATATTCTAAGCCTGTACACACTTCACATGATAGCAAATATCATTTTACTAATATTATATCTCCTCTTTAAAATATTCGAGTGTAATCCATGTTTTTATATCAAGAGGTATAAATACATAAGATTCTAAATGCCTCTTAAATATATAGTTTCATGAAATTGATATTTATTTCATTTTTGATTTATATAAAAAATATATTCAAATACATTTACTCAGTCATGTTCTAATAATTTGTACCAGGTTATCAAGAATTTCTTAATAAATTTACATTTAATGTATAATATTGAAGTAATTAGAATTGTATATATAACTTCCTAAGCTACGAATACTTTCATAATCACTATGTATTTCTTATTATATAATGAGAGCATTAAATATGTACTAACATTAATATTTTTAAGGAGTTTATATACTTACATACTGATCCAAGCCTTACAGCACATATTATGCTTGATAGTACCTCTTACAGATGAAGGCTCAATGGCGAGGTCTGCCATAATAGCTTTTAGTACGGAGCTGATCAAAAGGCTGAGGCTCGTGCGTTATACGTCCACCAGTAATCGAGGCCCTCCTGAATAAATGGCAGTATCCAAGTCTTGAAGAAACATCTCAAAAGTGTAATAGAAATGTATTTTTTATAATCTATATTTTCTTTAATTGATACGCAAAACATTATTGAAAACATCAATAAGGTTTAACAGTTTTATACACATACATTTTCCATTGCCTAATGGTCAGTGAGTAATCAAGCTACCATATGAGGCAAGGTGTAAGATGGTAGATATTTGGTAGATGTATCAAAATCATACCCTACATTAGACACGAGTATAATGGGCAAATTAGTAATATAAAAACTAATTTCTACAGCATGACTTTTATCAAGTTTACTTTATTTCCTCGTCGATATCAAAATATTATCTTTGATATCTCACAATGATGAACATGATTTTGTAGCCACTTCAATAAGAGAAGGCATTGTGGCGAGAGTCTAAAGCTAGGCTCCTGTCCAACTTTATCCACAGTATCACAAACATAAAAAATATAATTGTATTATACAATATCTATACTAATATTATAAAGAGGAAAGATTTGATTTTTTGTTTTTTTGTTTGTAATGAATAAACTCAAAAACTACTGGACCGATTTTAAAAATTCTTTCACCAATATAAAGCTACATTATCAGCGATTAACATAGGCTATATTTTATTTTGAAAATTTAATTTATTCTTCATAAAAATGTCGATAGTATATTATATAGTCGTTGGAAAAAAAAATTGTTGTAGGGAAAGTGGTGTTAGTGAAGAGGGCAGCGGTTAGGGGGTGAGGAAAGAGGAATGAGATTAAAATAGGAGGGAGGATAAAAAGAGGGAGGGGGCTATACAGTGATGGTAGGACTGTATTTTCAAAAAAAAAAAAAGTTAAAAAAGTTTTGGTTTTATATTGACATGATGGATGATTTGAAGCTTTGTTTTACAGGATTCTTTACAATATTTTTACGGGGAAGGGGGCTAGTTAAGGATAATAGCAAAATGTTATTTGGAAAACCTACATCCTTATAAATATTTAAAAGATTTAAAATAATAGTTTTTATACATACATACATACATACATACATACATACTGTAACGTTGATTGACATCAACATTATAAGCATGAAGGATATACTGGCGAATGAACACTATTTCAACAACACCGAAGAATAAACAATATTGTACTTACCAAAATGCCCCGTTCTCCGTTAGTGTGTCTCGAGTCTCGTTAAACAACATCCCTGTCCGCGAGCACTATATCCGCACGGAGTGTAAAAAAAAGACTAAACGAGCGATAGGTGTGGCAAGTTGAGCGCGAGGTCACCCGTTGCATCATGGGAATGACCTCGTGATGGACACGTGATGTTCTACGCGCCCTCCAATGATCTAGTTGTTTCCTTTGGTGACTTACTGTCCTTTCCCTCTGTTCCGTGTGATTGTTCTTCGATGTTATTTTGTTCCCCCTATGTTCCCCTCCTCTCAGAGAATAACGGTTTATATACTGGTTCTGTTGTGTTGTAAACTTCACTTCTTGAATCAACCGTGTCGCTAGACACTTGCTCTAGGATGGGATTTTTCCCAAGGTATAAATTTATTTGTGGCTGTACTATTCAAAATTATCCTTTCGGAATTATGTTATTGATTTAATTGTAAATTATATACTGAGTATAAATTCCCTTTTCGGCTAGTACGATACAAAATTAATTTTGGACTTACTTCTGTTATTTTGGGTTAAATCGCTATTTTTGTAAACATGACGAATTACGTAGCCCAATATGGCGTAATATATTTTATTACTTGTTAATAGTATTATTGGGAGTTTTTGCCCTTCCGGCTTGGTAAATAATGGTTAAAACCATGAGGGACATTATCTTTTGTAGTTTTTTTATCTTACATCTTTTAAGGCGTAATGCCTGGATAATATGGGAAATGTTTATAGCCCGTACGGCTAAAGATTGTTTGTATTTATTTTTATGGCTAAGTAAATCATGTACTATCTCCTTTAAAAAAAATTGATAGATTTTGGTTGCCAAAAATAGTTGTGTTTGTAAATTGTAATTCTAAGTCATATGATACAATGCGGATTGTTAGCCTGTGGCGGCTAGTTATTGTTGTCATTATAGTGCGGGTTGCCGCGGAGACCCATAGAGGGGTCGTATATTAATCTTGAAAATAATTGTTAGGACAAATGTTGTTATGACAACGGTACAACGGTATTATCATAGGCATAACCCCGTTTTAATATATCTATATAAATATATCTATTTTTTTATTTATTGTTACCTATATTCATATATATATACATCTATTGTTATTTTTTCCAAATAAATATTTATTTACTTCACATGCAATCTTTAATTTACTATTGCAGGTAAAAAAGGTCATTGTTTTACTCTGAGGATTCTCGCCTTTTTTCCCCCTTGACTGATAGTACAAAATAACGGGTGATGGTTGAGGAGGCTTCATGACAGCAAATTGTTGTATAGGTCGGACTGAAGGCCTATTCGCGTTTATGTGGTCCTACTGCTCTTCTGCAATTAATCATTTGTTATTTTTTTATGCCCTCTTTAGTTTATGTATATGTGCGCCTGTCCTTGTCCATTAGAGGAGAAGGAGGGCGGTACAATACATACATACATACATACATACATACATACATACATACATACATACATACATACATACACACATACATACATACATACATACATACATACATACATACATACATACATACATACATACATACATACATATATACATATATACATAAACATACATACATACATACATACATACATACATACATACATACATACTACATACATACATACATACATACATACATACATACATACATAATACATACATACATACATACATACATACATACATACATACATACATACATACATACATACATACATACATACATACATACATACATACATACATACTACATACATACATACATACATAATATACATATATACATACATATATACATGCATACAAACATACATACATACATACATACAACAGAAAAACTTTTAGAAAATAAATCTTGAAGAAACATTAAATCTTTGGGAACCGATATAAAACAAAAACTAAAACCATTTTAAATTAGTTACAAATATCAATCAGCTAAAGCAAAAATAAGCATCGAGTAAAGGGTGCTAGATATATGTATATTTGCTGTTTGTTGATTTTAAGTCAACATATCCAAATTATAAATATGATTCATTCATTCAAATCTCATATTGTGGCTAGATCACTTTACAATTCGGGCAAAGAACTTTAGTATTATTAAGAGTAAATAAATAATGCAAAATGTAGAGCCTATTATTCAAGTAGGTACTCGTCATATTTCAAAACACAGTGCAGGTCCTGATGATGTCCAATGAAATTTTTGTTGCACGGTTTGAATCTCCAACTCTCGATACACTAATTCTAATAAATACAATTTTATGATCAATAAAAAATATTATTTCCGATTCCTAAAGAAATACGTAAAGTTATCAGAAATATACATTGTATTATATAATTATTTTCAGAGCTTTCTGAAATTTGCTGAAAGAAAGAAGGCAAGTGAAAATCAAATCAGCTCAATATGTAGAGTTCAATACCTAATTGAAAATACTAATAAATTAAGCAGACCTACTTACCTAAAATTAATGTTTTGCAGATTTGATTACTTTCCAAGGTCATAACTATATTCCACTATAAAATTGAAATAGACGCAAAGATTGAATATTAAACCTTCAGAGTTTGAGAAAGCAGCGGGTTTTCCTGGACTTCATAAACATCCTGACAAAATTTTCTTCAGCTCTTAGGCTAATATGGATTTTAATAATATAAATCGATGTTTTAAATGATATATCAATTCAATAGATTCATATTTAATTAATTGAATCTATTTATCAAAAACTATCCACTGCCGAAGATAGATATATTAATTTTGTTTTTCTTGAAGCTCTCTCTACACATAGTTGAGGGAGAGTGGGAAACACTTGAGTAAAAATACCCTCAATACACCCTACCGATATTCTATCCCCGATTTTACCATCACCGGTAAGTCAGTCAGTGATACGTTGGACCATGCGACCATCGATGCGGGTTTTTCAAGCTTAATTTATTAAATTGATGTTTATTATTTTTGAACCTATTTGAATTGTTTTTTATTTGTCAACGTTTATTAATAGCTGCTCTCTGTCTTTTGGATATTAAAAGTGATAAGGGAAGGGCCGAGGTGGGGCAATACTGTACATTGATGAATTAATTTTAAGAAAGCTTCTCAGGATTCTAAGGCTTCGCACTAATATACACGATTACTTACTTTACTTACAAATACAAAAGGAAATAAATAGGCTAAAGCCAGTTGGAATATTAAAATAGAGAATATCCTAATCAGTGCGAGCGTGGTTTATGGCTTCACACATGAAATAGACTACATTTCCAGAGATAGGAAGTCAGGGTTGGAATCATGGCTGCCTGTGCCTGGAGGGATTTTTCCTAAATATTTGCCAAACTCCCACTAATAAATTTTGTGTGCAATTATTCTAAATTTTACCTTCCTTCTTTATATTTCATTAGTCCTTATGGGAAGTAAAATGTGAAACTGTATGATCAATATAACCTATAAAAAGACAAAATATTACAGATTATTTAAAGAGTACAGTTAATATTTTTTAAACGATCGTATCTTTATAAATTAGATGGACAGATATTTTTTCACTTTGACACTATAACATAGTCTTTCAAAAAGATCTGACGGTTTTAATGTACAAATAACACAAATGTTAAGAGTGATATAACATGTTTTATTGGCTATTACAGAAGTGTGTTAATGGAACTTAAAGAAAATAACATTGGAACAATCAATTTCATCAGTTTAAGATTTGGAGATGACGTCCTCCAAATGGTGCCCTTCTGTGATGAAGCACTCTTCCAGTCTCGCAACAAAACTGTCGAACACCTTCCCTAACATTGCAGGAGACAGGTTGGCGAATTCTTGAGTTATGGCCACCTTAAGTTCGCCCAATGTGCGGGGCTTGTTTGTGTAGACTCTTGATTTCAAGAAACCACACAAGAAAAAATCACAAACGCTTAGATCAGGGGAGCGTGCTGGCCATGCAATATCCCGAAACATGAGATTACTCGGCCACGAAACTTACTTTTCAAAAAGTCCTTCACTTCATTGGTTGTATGGGCAGTTTCCCCATCCGGCTGGAACCACATTCTACTGCACACTAAGCGTTTTCTCCGAAGTTCAGGGATCAGGAAGTTTTGTAACATCAACAGATAACGTTACGAATTGACCGTAACAGTTCGACCACCCTCTTCAAAGAAGTATGGCCCAATGTCACAAGTTTTCGTTACACCACACAGTGACCTTAGGACTATGCAGAGGACGTTCATACAGTTCTTCAGGATTTGTTGCTGACCAATAACGAAAGTTCTGTTTGTTTACATAACCGTCCAGATGAAAATGCGCCTCGTCGCTCATAATTACATTTTTTCATCTGTCATCAAATCAATCATTTGCCCTGAAAATGCTTTTCGCTGTTGCATAGTCATTGGGTTTAACTGCTGAACAATAGCCATTTTGTATGGATGGAAATGCAGATCGAACCACAAAATTCGTCTTACTGAGCGGTCAGACATATGCAA
The DNA here is from genome assembly GCA_039000515.1 of Timema cristinae. Lineage (NCBI taxonomy): Eukaryota > Metazoa > Arthropoda > Insecta > Phasmatodea > Timematidae > Timema > Timema cristinae. The sequence continues at coordinate 23,839 of JBCFYV010004244.1, read as the reverse complement.
AGCAGCAGCTTGTTTACGGGTCGGCCACCGAGGACTGGCTTCCACAGCTTCTCTTACTCTATCGATATTCTCTGGCGTCCGGGCTGACCTTGGACGGCCTGTCGAATTCCGTTTCAACGCTGAACTGGAAGCTCTGAAGTTACTCACCCACAACATAATTGTGTTGCGTGTCGGAACTTTACCTTGTGGACCTAAATTAAAACGCCTACAGAACTGCCGCTGTACAGCAACACAGGAATCGCCACTTTTAAAAAACGCCTCGACAACAAACGCGTGATGCTCAACCAACCAATGCTCCATGGCTACTAAAAATGTCCACGTATTAGCTCTGAAACGCGCCTATCCCCCCCACCCCCCACCACCTACTCGCTCAACCGCACGACGGTGAAAACCGTCAGATCATTTTGCCGCTCTCTGTAGTTATGAATGTGATGACAATTTTTTATGTAATGTGGGTGTTTATATTATGCCAAAGCTATTCAATTTAAAGCTTTATTTAAAACAAAAGTAACAGTACATAAACATATCTTGTAAGGATAGTCATTTTAAGCTTTACCATGGCGTATTAACAAAAAGTGTTATTTAATTAATGTCATGGAATAGGGGCAGTGTCATATATCTAATAATTAAGCGAGCTATCAAGTGTATTAAACTTTACCTCATGATACTAGGTTGGTGGCATTGCCAGGTCCTGATCGCTTTGTTGTGTGTTGTGAACCCCTCAGCCAATAATAGTCCTTGTCGTTGACGAAAAATAAACTGCAAATGATTATATAAGCAAGCGGATTTGCAGGCATTTACTTTAGACAAAAGTAAATCATTTTAAATAGGGCCCCCTCAAAATGTCCTTTATAACTCAAAATGGCATCCATTTAAAAAAAAATCAAAGACCTTTTTTTCCACAATTACGTAACTTATTTTCCTTACCGTGGCTGGGGTTTATAGACATAATGGATGAGATGAATTCATAAAAAAATAGTCTCAGAATTATTTGAGCCTCCTAACTCCCTTTAAGGCCACCAGTTTGAAAATCAGGAAGTTTGTATTTCATTTTTGCAATATGGGGAGAAATATATCTTGTTACATGTCTTTTCCTATAGTTTTGAAGCCTTTGAATACAATGATAGCAATAAAAATGTGAAAGACCTGCAAATTTATAATTTTTTGTAAAGCTTTGACCTAAGTAAATTACGAAATTTTGCTGTCCGTAAATTATAACTTGAACTCTTTAAAGGAAACATGTTTGAAATAAATTATTTTTATGTCTTACTTAAAAATATTTTATTTGAAACATTTGTAAAATCAGGGTTGCAAAAAAAAAAAAAAAATGGGTATGTGTACTTATATACGCGCGTGAGAAGTTATACTTCTTTGGCATTATTAAAAAATAGTTTTTAATTGATGCGAATAATTAATTACAATAAAATGATAAAAAGACTGGAAAAGGATTGTCAACACAATCAATAAAGTTCAGTTTAAATTTGAAAAATTAAATAAATAAATTTATTAAAAATTAATATTTTAATTTGATGTTCGATTTAAATTTTTATCACAAATTTTTTATTAAATGTTCTTTTAATTTTATTTCTTTATTTTGTAAATATTAAATAACCAATAATAAATATTTAACAATAATAATTTAATAATATTTAGTATTAATTATGTTAAATAATAATATTTTAATTTATATCAATAAATAATACATACGGATAGTTAACCTCAATTATATTGTAGCACTTGAAAAAGTCTATAAGCACAATTTTTTTCACTAATATTTACGAATAGTAAATAATATTAATCAAAATATTCAATTTAAATCACTACTGAATATAATTTATTAGCACATATATAATTCGCACTTGTATGAAACTAAAACAGGTGTTGTGAATGTAGAAACTAGAAACATGTGGATAAATATTATATACATGAAAACAGTGATCAGAGGCGACGAGCGTACCAACATGCGCGACTAACAGAGGTTCTATTTCTATTTTGTTGGTAGCTTTTTTTTTTTTTCGAGACTTAATGAGTGGTTTAGCTTCAACCTGTTACTTTTGTGTTACAGTGATGCGCGCGCATCTTAAAATTTCACTCTCATCATTTTTTCATAACGCGCCTAAAGAAGTATAACTTCAAAAAAACTAAGGTATCTACATTATTGTTTTTATGAAAACCTATTTTGAAATATTTACATTTGATATAGATTTCAACAGGAAAATAACCACGTAATTATAGTTTGTCGCGGGATATTTCAATACATTCTATTTTAGTGATCATAACGTCATACATCCACACTTTCATCACATGTATCATGTATCACTTCTTCATCACCATCTCTCTAGAAAAAACTTAAGATTGTATTTATCTGTCTATAATATATTTTATAAGTTGCTCACTATTTTTGCTTTAACAATATCAATGGCTTACCAATTGATTTTAAAATATTCGCTAATAAAATGGCTTGGCATATATTCACTGAAAAAATAATATTCATGAAAATAACCTTATTTTACATCTAATTATGTTATGAATTTACCTTTGGACAACGCAGGTGGATGTAGAGTTTTTGCAAAAAAGGGAGCATGGAAGCTCAGTAGTTCTGCAGTAACATTGTCACAAAGAAAGAAGACTGGTAACACATTTAGATTAGGGTCTCGAGGGACGTACAAAACGTAACTGCATAGTAGAGAGTAGCGACTACGGAGAACATCTACACAACGTAAAACCTTGAAGCTGGTTTTAAGATACATATGGTAAAGTATACTATTGAAGTGACGATAGGGATCCATTCATTCATCTCACTTGTGGGAAACGGAAGATCGCACTTTACAATAAAAGCCACGAAAGCGATTAAGCCATGGTCACAGATTAACAATTCAATAAAAACTATTGATTGTTTTGGTATAGCGTTTGATTCTGCTTTACTATCACTTGGGAGCAGCTTATCAGATGTAGCAATATATAGGGCCTTAGTGAATAGTGTGGAGTTACTAATTGTGCCTGATAGTGCTCAAGTTACTGATTAATTTAAGGTGAAAAATGGACAAAGCAACCAAATGTATCGTTTATAAAGCTTGGAGAACGTCAATTTAGATTTACAATCAACGACCAATGAAAACGTCATTAAATTTTCTACAATGGCAGAAATAATTTGAAATCCAATAGTATGAACTTTATGAGAGTGTATGCAAAGTCATCGGATATTTTTTTTAATGTCAATGGTGCTGTGTATGATCCAGGATATAATGAAGAGTTTTCAGTTGCAATTGTGAATGTCTAAAAGAAGGACAGATACCGGATACCGTATACTGGGTCGTAGAAAATAATATCAGGCTGTGGTGCTATATAGACCTACAAGTGAATAATTATGTTCTAGGTCCTGTGATTACCAACTCCTAGCAAAAGAAGACTTTATAATTGGCATTAGTGTGGAAGGGCAAGATTAAAACAGGTTGCTAAGTCTGATGAATGAGTATAAGGAGTGTTTCACGTCCAAGCTCTCTAAACTTTGTCGTTAAGACTTGACAAACATGAATTTAATTGAGTTAATGGGCATCAAACTAGTTTCAAGTAAATCATATTGAACTAATGTGAATGAAAGGGAATAAATCCAGAAAATTATAAGAGATTGGATAAACCAAGGCATAGTAAAAGAGACGAACCCACCATATGCAAGTCTGGATCTCTTAGTTAATAAGAAATAAGGAGAGGATAGGTTAGTGATGGACTGTAGTGGGCTAAACTTTCAAGGATAAGCTTATACTACTAAATATTGATAACCAGTTCTAAAATTGTCAGGCTATACTATATTTACAATATTGGACATTGCTCAATGGTATTTACAGGTTTACCCTACAGAAAAAGCTGAATAAAAACCTGCTTTCATCGCTCCTGATGAAACTGAGCAATTTGAATGCGTGGTTTTTGGGCTAACAATTGGCCCCACGGAATTCCAAAGAGTAATTACTTTGTGTTACCTTAATGACTTACTCATCTCTGCTTGAGATTGGAAAGACATGTTCAATATATTGAAAATTGTGCTTGAAGTGCCGAAGAAAACCCAATTTAAACGCAAACTTAGCAATGGCAAATTTGGCAAGCGAATTGTTGAATATTTAGAGTTTGTGATTGAAAACGACAAAATGCCACATGGTCGATGAAAAATTGAGTCTATATGTAATTTTCCTCGACCACAAACAGTTCACGATGTAAGAAGATTATTGGACCTTACCAGCTATTTTAGACGCTTCATACCTCATTGTGAGCAAAGGGCTGAAATACTCAGTGGACTCACTAAGAAAGATAATCAATTTTATTGAGCTGCATACCAAGACCTTTCATTTAATGACTTGAAATCATCCCTAACGTAAGAACGTGTAATGCAGTTGTATGATCCAAATGGTACTTCAAAACTTTACTCTGATGCCAGCTCCTTAGGTTTGGCAGAAATGTTGTTCCGAAAGAGTAAGATGGATGAATGCGTTTGGTGTATTGTGTTGGTAAGAAGACAACAGAGGCAGAAGCCAAGTACCATTCGAGCAAGTTGGAATTGATAGCAATTATTATTTTGTCTATGAACTGACTTAGACAATTTATAACCGATATAACTCTTACACTCTTACTGTTGTTTCAAAATGTCAAGTCATGATACATAATATACAAATATATATACATATACATATAAATATATATATAAATATATATATATACATTATATATACATAATATATATATTATACATACATTATATATATATATATATATATATATATATATATAGAGAGAGAGAGAGAGAGAGAGAGAGAGAGAGAGCAGGGATTGACATTCTGTATTAACAGTAAAAGTTATGTCTGTTATAAATTGTCCGATTCAGTATATTATAACAACGGGAAATTTAAGGGTTGGTGGTGGGTTTGTTATATATATTTAGAACCCACCCCAACCCTCAAATTTCCCGTTGTTATAATTTAGTTAAGGAATACACATATGAGGTTAAGCATAATCCTAGATGATGATGTTGCATATTGATGCCCTGAATGGGCTCCTGCACAGGATGAAAGCGATACAATGTATGAATTTATTGGAGGCCATGAAGGACCAAATATTAATGATTCAGCTCAGCGACTGGGAACTAAACTTAACGCTCTGGAGAGGACTCTGCAAAAACAACGTAAGGTAAAAGACTATAAACTTATTAAAGGAGGATTGTGCAAAGGAAAACCACAATGTGAACGAATAAATATACATTATTTGATTCCAAGAAGCACACAAAATATATCACTGTGAATTTTAATAATCTATCTGGACACTTTGCTTTGGACCATGCAGCAGCAAATATAAAACAGAATTAACGGTTTTATAAAATGAATAGGTATGTGACACATGACATAGCACATTGCTTCGAATACCTAATCAAATTTTTTTTGTGGGAATAAAGAAGGGATTGCTCAATTCTATACCGCCAGGTAATCGTCCACTGCAAAAGTTTCATTTATTTAGATTTCCTAGGATTTTTTCCATGGAACTCCAGAGGAAACACAGTATTATTAGTTGTATTTGACAATCTTACTAAGTTTTTGAATATTCATCCAACTGTAAATACTTTAAAAAATAGTGTTCTGAAGCATTTTTAGGAAATCATTGACTAGTACGGACTTCCAGAGAAAATGATGACTGATATAGGTCCCATATATTTTCTGAATTTGGTGAATAACGTGGCATAAATTATGTCCTTAACTCTTCGTGACACCACCAGGAAAATGATTTAGTGTAACATGCCAAATGAACCATCATCCTCATGATCTTGTTTAGAATTCATCGACAGAATCACAAATATTGGGGTGAAGAGGTTAAGAAGATTAAGCAAGACTTAAATTATGCTGTAAATAAGACCACTGGGAAATGTTGTATAAGATAACATTATGGTATCCTTAGGAATCAAACAGATGTGAGCTGAAACAATCCATGACAACCACCAAATCTACTACTAGAAAAGTGCATAGAAAAATTCTATTTGGACAAGTACATAAAAATACCGTCTTTGACAAACGAAGTTTCGCAGGTGTGAAGTTTACGGTTGGGGAACACGTAGTAATAAGAAGGGTGCCCATACACAATGGAGAGCCTACAAAAGTAAACCGACGTGTTACAGTTGAAGTCGTGGGACGGTAAGGAAATCACAGACGATGAGGCTGAACATGGAAATTCTTCAGATGATGAGATTGTTTAGTAAGCAATTAATGATACCCAAATGTAGTGTACCCCATGCACCGAGGAAACACCACTGAATGGAGAAACTAGTGAGTTTCCTGAAGTGAAATTTAAAATAACTCATCTTACATGGAAGAGATTTCCAGCATCTCATTTGATTCATTTTGTATTGAAGTAGGCCTGTATTTAAACACACTACAGTTGCTTTAACTGTGTAGATAGAACTAGTTATTATGTGCCATTTTTATTCGTATTTTCATTGAGAGCAATGAATTTTGAAGGAGGACTGAGTGTAGTAAACTTTAACTCATGAGACTAGGTTGGTGGCACTGCCAGGTCCTGGTGGCCTTGTTGTGTATGTTGTGAACTCCTTGGCCACTAACGTTCGCGGTGGCATCAAGGGTAGATGCAACTTCAAATAGTGCGTCCACTATATCCCTTTATTTAAAAAGTTGGCTACGCCACTGTAAAGCGCAAATATAGAGCCTTAAACTGTAAAATTCTCCGTGAGCATCTAAGAACTTTCTTGTGATTCAGAGTTAACTATGGAATTGTTTAAATAGTAATAAGTGATAGTCTATGTAACCTAAGGAAAGTTAAAATCAAATTTAGTTTCTATTGGATTTCTTCGATATGAAAATGGATTTCTCAGTAATATGCTTTAGTTTGCTTTGAGATAACCCATTGAGTTTCTTACACCAGGGGTTCCCTAACATTTTAGACCTAAGAAGTTCTTTCAATAAAAATATACATGCTGGCACCCTCATACATTTTTTACATTAACATCATTTACATTCAAATACGAAAATTATATTTTACAAGTATAAAATTATCAAACAAAGATAAGGCATCACATTTTCTGGCAGCGCCTTTGACAAATTACCTTTATTCAATTTTTAAAAAAAATTGGTAAATACTATTTTACTGATGCTATTTTATAGTGTGAAAAACCAATATTGAATTTTCTTAAATTGTCTAACGGAGCCTGAGATAACTGGTGGAGCCAATGAGCTCCATGGAACACAGTTTGTAAAACGACTTCTTACACTTTATAGAAAATACATACTATAGAACATAATACATTTATTTGACGTAGGTAAGAAGGTTTTTGAGAAGTGTGAAAGCAGTTTATAAAATAGCAACAGATTTTAGGTAAATACGCTGTTTGAAAACTAGGCAAACCACTATTTCACTAAACTGCCATCAAAATGTAGCGTGTAAAACATATGTATTTATTACTAATAAAAATCTATATTTATATTATTTTATTAACTTTAGAGATAATTGTTTTCTATATAATATTATTTAAACATTGTTTTGCCACATTTATTTTATAAAATATGTCAACATTTATTAAAGATTATATTTTTTTAACTTACCTATATTATATTAATGAAAATGCTGGTTTTTAAACAGAGTACCATAATCCTTACACGAGAACATCCTATATGCAAAGTATTTGGGTTATTACTTAATCAATTGCTGTAAAAGCTATTTAATCTTAAAATAAATCCATTTTTTGAAAATAGAATAATTTAAAATTATGTCTATTTTAAAAGGAGCATACAATATTCATTTTCTAGTGTTTTGACAAAAGAGAATAGCTATTAATGTTATGCCACATTTTTGGATTATTTTTGACAGTATTATTAATTTATCAAATGTCTATAGCAGGTCTATATATTATATCTATATTACTTTTTATGAACATTTTAAGGAATGACTCATTAACGAATTAAATAATTCTGAAAATTTAATTAAATTATACATGTCTACATAATTTCACTGAATATCAGCATTAGGTTACTCTAAGATCTCTAAATAATAAGAGTATTGTAAATATATTTTATGGTTTTTCATCTGATTAACTAAACTAATAATTTATAAAAACATTATAGAATATTTTTCAATAGTTTTAAATTAGTCCTTGACATCCTAAAATATATGGGGCACACTCACAAACGAAGCACATAGAAAACTTACCATGTAACATCAACATGTCCAAATGTGTTAAACTAATGCCATTGCTAAAATACAGCTAAGTTTAACTTGAAGGGGGCAACTCACATAATCTCCATCTTGCTCATCGTGATCCGTAACAACAATCTGTCGGCCAGCCTCGTCGCTGGCCTGCAGCACCAAGCCAAGTGTCCCACCCTGGTGTTTGAACCAATCGGTGAGCAGTCGCTCCACATCCAAAGACACCCAGCCTCCATGTCCTGAAGGTTGTTGTTCCTTAGTTATCTGCACAGCAGTTAGAGGTGCTGGCTCCAAAGACCAAGTGAGGGACGATGCCGAAGCTAAGGGGTTAACTCTCATAACTTTCCAAAGACTTATGTTGATTGGGTTGGAGCCATTGTCTGAAAATTCCGATGTCGTCTGAATGGTGCCCAGTGACAAGTTGCCATAGTAGTTTGTACCACGTATATACACCCACAGTAAGGCTTTCAACACTTTGTTCCTCATCACTTTGTCAGAAAACCGGAAGTTCTGGATGTCTTGACCTTTCCACCCATGCCGTAGTTTAGGATCTATGGAAACAAAACAACAAATTATACTATAAATTTGGTTATGTATTAATGGCAATACAAACATTAATATAGTTGACTTAAATACTTAACTACCCTCAATTTATTGAAAAAATAAGTTTTGTGAAAATATGATAGATAAATATGAATGTTTCTGGTACTACAAATATATAAATATATAATCTGGTTTGAATACAGATCACATGCATTTGGGGGAAGGGGTCTTAAATTGTTTCCGATTATCCTTCCACGCAAGTACCGGACTATTACATGTAGGATTATACCTTACCTATCCATACCTTTTAAAGAAAGTATACCGATATCCCAAACAAATAACATAACACTTAATGTACATACAAATAAATAACGGCAAAGCTTGGAAAGTATCTTATGGAACTAATTATCAATGTGTACAATTTATTAGATCATAAATACTATTTAAATTATTAGTAAACACTAAACATGTTATTCATTAAATATACATGTTTTGGAGAAAAAAAGGGCGAATAAAATTAAATCAAACTAAAACAAATTTAAGTACATTAACATGGCTTAAGCTTAGTTTACTATTGGAGATCATAAAGTGTTCCCACAATTGCGTAGATGGAAATTGGAAAACCATTTTGTAAAAACCGGCCTTAATACACTCAACTGAAACTTGAACCCTGATCTCCACTTAATCGGCAGTCTAGTCTATTAATAAATTAATTTATTATTAATCTATGCCACGCGGGAACCTAAGCGAGTTTCCGAAAACCAAATCAGTGTAGATATAATTTCATCAAAATTCCATAGTACATAAATTAATACTTCTTTCTTATAACCTCTCCTTCAATTAGTAACATAGTTCAACGTTATTTTTAAGGATTACATTTTAGATAAATAAAAGTTTTTAAAACGTATACTTGCCATTCAAAAATAGGTCAATATTACTTTATTACTAAAAGAATATTTTTTATATTAAGACAGAAATCTATACTTAAAATGTGTATTATTTTATTTATTATTCGTTTATTTGAGGGATTTAACCTGAACTTTATGAACTGACTGATTATGTCAGCACACGACAAGTTATGAGCGAGGGTGAAATAACCTACCAGTTTTGTCGGGAAAGGTAAGTAGTGTTCTCGACCTATCATTCCAGTTTGACCTACTTTCCTATTGGGTGAAATTGGTCACGTGACTACGCCTCTTCGCTCTCTGATTGGCTGCTATAAATAGCACCTCCTCCTGACCCCATCCACTCCTCCTGACCTCTTTTCCCAAGTGCTGATTACGAAATTTCCTCCCCTACAACCCCTCCCTTACAACCCCTTCGCCTACCACCCCGGACATGTTGGTTCTTGATATTAATTATTAATGATTGTTAATTAATTATTGCTAATTAATTATTGACTAGGATCAGGGCGTTGTAGTTTATTTGGGGAGCATACAGTCCGTGACGTTTCGGCATGAGGGCTCTGCACGAAGCTCTTCTGACGGTATCGGGGCGTAGAATGAACAATGGCTCTGTCAGACTGTCCCGGAACAAGCAGCACGAACTTTTCGTTATGGCTGTCTTAAGTAGAATGGAGGCATCTTCACTGCTCGTACGATTAGAAAGTAGTGACCACCGCGCATCACTAGTGCGTAACCCCCAACCCCCACTATCCTTACATCGCTTGGAACCGACTCCTTTCTCTTCAGGGACGCGAAAGTATACAATTTCAATATCTGAGCACGGGAAATCCTCTAGTCGTAATGACCCACAACCCCCCATTCCACCCCCTGTAGAAGTCATCAACTTCAAGTCATGGAAATGGCTGACACGACCCCATTACCATGTCGTTCACACCCCGTTGACTTGTCTTTGCGATGTTTTGGAATGTACAGTTAGAAGGAATCGATACAAGAGCAGCCAGCGAACAAGGAAGCCAAAGCTAGCAGAGCGGCAATTTGGTGATTTAGATATTACCACGCTACCTGTTAGCTAAAAAAAGTAACACTGTAGTTGGCACTCGTACTATGCTTTTCATGCAAGAGTGAAATAAGTGCTGATTTGCGTGAGAGTATTTACCAGATAGTTTCAATTTTTCTATATTTAAACAAGTAATAATCAAGTAGGTTTGCATCCGTCTACCATTTGTTAAGTCGGACTTATTCTTTCTGCACCATGCTCCACCGTCTTTTGGTATAAAACTTGAACTACGATCAACAGCTTACCACAGTGCCCCAGATTGACAAGAGATTGGGACGTTTGGCAAATATAAAGTTCTGTAAAAAGCGCCAGACCATGGAATATTTACACACACACGCACACTGCTGGAAAATATATATATATTGTTCTGTACCCACATTTACGAGAGTAAAAAAGGAGTATTTTGAACCCACATATACCAGAGTTTTATAGGTGAAATAAGCGTTTGTTGAACTTGCCGATAGAGGGATTCGATCTAGAGACCTGCTTTCGCTGGAAAGAGCACAGCGTCTTACTACCGGGTTGGTGGTTTACGCTAGTGTAGTAGGGATGAGTAAAGATCAAATGCATCAGCGTTTGCATGTAAAACCACCCCCTTGTTCACCCGAACGAGAAAATCTGTATATTTTGTCCTGAACCCGCATTGGTACGAGCACAGCTAATGTACAAAAAACCGAGGTTTTGTGTACCCGCACTTGCTATTCATTCTGCGACAAAGTGTACCCACATTTGCATGAACAGGGCGTCTACCAGGCACGTACATCCTCATCGGCTGTTAGAAGATTTATGACGAATAAATGACTTACAAGGTTCTGATACTCATTGCGAAATCGTAGATGTGTATTGCACAACCTTGGCCATTACAGGCGGGTATAAATAGACCTCAAAATCATTACAGTCAGTCATTTCAATTTGCGCCATACAAGCATCAAGATGGGTTTCGACACGCTAGAAAATTGGATTGATTCAGGTATGTTTTAAAAATAGTTTTGTATATTTTAAGGGTTTCTATTTTGCTTATTACGTCTTGGTGTACAACGGTATTCTTTTCTTCTTTGTTATATGACGAGCCCTGGACGTTTGGCGAGGCGGCTCAACCTGTGGGTCCAAATAGCCTGGACCAGTTGTTGTATTTCACCGAAGATGGGATTTGCTTGGCGGAAAACGACTGGTCCATGGGTAATTAGCGGCCTACGATATATATTATATAGAGTTGCAAGTGTTTTTTTTCCTGTAAATGGTAATTAATATGTATTTATTTAATTTCAGACTACTGGCATCCATATGGTCTGGATGAGGGCCTGCGGGACAATGTAGCGGCCGCAGTGACGGGCGTGCCAGTGGCTGCCCAGGCGGAGGCGGACCCTGCGGTCATTGCTCGGCACGGCGTCGCCAGCGTCCTCATGTCGGTACCCCTCTAAAGGCCCCCGACCCCAACAGACGCCTGCGTAAATTCGCCCCCCGATGTTTGGGGTGATTTGGACGCAATTGACAACCTAATATGTAAGTACTGCCTACAAGTAACCATACTATAGCCACTAGTTTGAAAATAAACTATTTGTGTGCACTCTCTATTTCTCCAAAACCACCGTTATTTCGTCAGCATACCAAAGCCTCCTGTCAGCTGCTCGTTTCGAGAAGGTTGTCATGTGTTGTAAACTTGTTCACTTTTGGAATAACAGATGGCGGTTGCATACAGTTTAGAGCAGAGAAAAATGTATTGTTGCTTTAGCCAATTATTAAATTGAAAGAGATAGAGAGAGAGATACCCTATATTTATTGCCTAGACAAGGGACACTGGTTCGATTCCAAACAGGGGCTGAAATGAGGGTTTAACTGCCCTGGACTAAATGTGTAGTTGTCCTAGTGTGTATTTATTACACACACTTTGTGAAAGGTGCCGGGTTCGATTCCCTAAATGGGTGAAAATTTAGGTTTAACCCTTCATAGTGTTAAATTAACTGCAACGGACTGTATTTTGTATTTGTACTAGGGTTAAAGTGTATTTATTACATACCCTTTGTGAAAGGCCCCGGGTTAGATTCCCTACATGGGTGAAACTGTAGGTTTAACCTTTCATAGTGTTAAGTTGACCGCACCAGACTCTATTATGTATTTTTACTAAGGTTCGAATATATTTATTACACACACACTTTGTGAAAGGCCCAGGGTTCGATTCCTACATGGGTGAAAATGTAGGTTTAACCATTTATAGTGTTAAATTAACTGCACCGGACTGTATTTTGTACTTGCACCAGGGTTAAAGTGTATTTATTACATACCCTTTGTGAAAGGTCCCGAGTTCGATTCCCTACATGGGTGAAAATGTAGGTTTAACCCTTCATAGTGTTAAATTAACCGCACCGGACTCTATTATGTATTTGTACTAAGGTTCGAGTGTATTTATTACACACACACACTTTGTGAAAGGTCCCGTGTTCGATCCCCTACATGGGTGAAAATGTAGGTTTAACCCTTCCAAGTGATAAATTAACTGCTCTGGACTGTATTTGTAACTGTACTAAGGTTCGAGTGTATTTATTACACACACTTTGTGAAGGCTACAGGGTTTGATTCTCAACAGAGATGAAAATGTATGATTAACCCCTCATAGTGATAAATTAACGGCCCTGGTAGCTGTACTAAGGTTCGAGTGTATTTATTACACACGCTTTGTGAATGTTGGTTTCAGCTTAAGCAATTATGTTTAGGAAAATTGTAACATATTATATTAATACCAAAATTAGTTTGAAATTGAAAAGTATTATACATTTTAAAGAGAAAAAAAATTACGCGCATGTTTGGAACAATTTTATTTAAAGTGCTTACTTTGACAAGTGCTTTTGTGTAATAGTTCAAATGGAGGCCGGAAATAGTGGGATGGTCCTCCCACCGCCAAAAACGAGTTCCCTTCACCATACTGCAGGAGCACCACCTCCGAGCCAGGGAGACTGTGCTCGAGCCCAAGCTGCGGTGCGAGAGACGGGGGACGTGGTTCTTCCGCAACCCGTGGCGGCTGCAACAGCGGGACCGTCTTCAGCCCTTCAATTGGTATTTAGTGGCCCGGTAAACCAGGTAAGTGGGGCTCTGTCGAATGGCGTCCCTCTTCCTATCGTCGAAGAGAGAATTAAACAATTGTAGCGTTTCTTTTACACTGGTAGAGTAGTTACCGTACATCATGTTGCTCCAGCATGCGATCGTGACGCATTAAGCTGGCATGAATAAAAAATTACTAATTTGCTCAATTGGCTGCAGGACCATGGCGTTAGCGCCGATGACCATGTCGAATTACTTTTGAACACCACGGACTTGACTTTGAACCCTGTATTTGTCTCATTTAGGAGAGAAGATCATTAAGACGCTTGAGCCGTACTTGATAACGTAAGTCATGTGTTGCGAAGTAATAGTTTGTTTTTGAGTACAGCACCACTGCACGTTAAACTCAGCCACTTTAAAGAACCACGTGGGAGGGGTAATCATAAATGTAATAAACTCTATCCCGCTACCACATATAGCCGTAATAACAAAGGAATCATTACGATTCAAAATGGCGACACACTTTGCCTTTCCCGTGGATTGGTTTTCGCCAAAGCTATATGTGACATTAAAAGAGAACCAGGATGCATGGATGTGAACACCGTTAAGCAAATCAAAAAGGGTCGTCTTATTCAAAAACTCAAAGCAGAGGAACTATGCCGTGATGCCCGTGTGAATCTTTTGAAAGGTGTTGGTCTAACCGAGCTGAAACAATTTCAAACATACCTCTCCAAATACAAAATCACAGTGTTTTGGGAACGTCGGGGGAGGCAGGTCTCATATGATGGGCCTACTCCCCGCGAACATTCCTTTAGGGGCTACCTTGATTTGTATTTTTATGACGATAAGCAAAACCGTTTTGATGCCATGCCATCCTTGACAGCCGCGTTTAAGTGCAGGTACTTTTGCCGCAAGTGCCGTGTGCCGTTGATCATAAGAACGAGCACAAGTGTGAGTCCACGTGCAAAAAGTACTACGCTAAAGCGGTTAGTAGCGGAGGCTGATTTGTATTCCGTAAAGACTGTGGACCTTGGTTCACATACCAGACATGTTTTGATAACCATAAACGTCCCGGTTTTTGCAGAGTTCTTACGTCGGTCTGTGATGTCAAAAAGGTTTGTAAGGTATGCGGGCAAATTTTCAGTTTGGAAAAATCAATTTATTCACATAGGTGTTATGAGATTTTTGTAGAGTATGTGAGAACCATCGTCCTTTTGGTCATTTATGCTATATGAAGCAGGCCCCATCAAAGCCGTCACTGGAAAAGAGTAATTTCATGTTTATATTCTATGATTTTGAATGCAGACAAGAAACTCTTCTTCAAGGTGCGGCCGGCAAGTACTTGCACGAACCTAACCTATGTGTCGTGCAGACGTGTTTCAAGGCCACCCTTCAGATAGATGCAAATGATCATCATTTCGCTAAATGTGGGGGCGATAGGACTCTCATATTCAAGGGTGATACCACAATGGCCCAATTTTTCAGTTTTATAGAGCAAATTAAAGCATCAAAATTAAGGACATCACCCTCCCAAGCCATAATGCTTAATCCTATGATGGAAATTTTATTTTAAAATATATGTTGGAGGTTAAAAAATGGACTCCAGAGCTCATAATGAAAGGTGGGAAAAACATGTCAATGCGTCACGGCCCGCTCCACTTTATTGACTCGCTGAACTTTCTCCAGATGTTGCTGTCCAAGATGCCAAACACATTCGGCTTGGACGAGTCTTTGGCCAAGGACAGTTCCCCCATTTTTTCAATAAAAAAGAAAAGGCAAGGTATAGTGGTCCTTTGCCGTCAAAGGAGGACTACGGCATTGGTGAGATGTCGGTTGAGGGAAAGGAGGACTTTGAGAAGTGGTATGATGCGTTGGTCAAAGAAAATTATGTTATTGATTTTAAATGCGAGTTGGAACTGTATTGTGTGAAAGATGTAGAGATCCTACGGAAGGCCTGTCTAAAGTTTAGAGACATGCTTATGGAAAAAGGAAAGATAGATCTTATCAGAGAAGCGTGTACGATCGCAGGAGAGGCC
Organism: Timema cristinae; assembly: GCA_039000515.1. NCBI lineage: Eukaryota > Metazoa > Arthropoda > Insecta > Phasmatodea > Timematidae > Timema > Timema cristinae. Next base: position 8,072 of record JBCFYV010004244.1, on the reverse strand, counting down.
ATGTTGATTACGTCATTGGGAAAACCCCAATTGCCAAGGTCAATGCCCTCACTGTTTCAAGGCACGATCTATTCTTGTCCTGACTTGTCTTGTTGACCCGACAGACTGGCGCCACGTATGAGTTAATCCATTACCACATAAGGGGTTGCGACACATACCTCTAAGGAGGGGAATTGAAAGGGGTCTCAAGGCAGGGGAACCATTTATCACACTCTACCCCAAACGGTCATCAGGCGAGCTTCATGATGCTTGTTCCGGGGCAGTCCGACAGAGTTTTGTGACGGAGGAGCCAATGTTCATTCTACATAAGACAGCCATGGCGCGAGGTTCATGCAGAGCCCTCATGCCGTAACGTTACGGACTGTATGCTCCCCAATAATATACAACTCCCTAATCCTAGCCAATAATTAATTCGCAATAATTAAATAACCATCATTAATAATTAATTTTCAAGAACCAACATGTCCTTGGTGGTAGGCGAGTGGGTTGTAGGGGAGGGGTTATAGGGGAGGAAATTTCGTATTAATCCTTGGGAAAAGAGGTCTTTATCATGCCACAATAGACATGAGACCAACGGCTTTACTCTCATTCCAAAGAAAGTTGTGCTACCTATTCTTATAGCCAAGAAAAACCCGTCGACCCTGTCTGAGTTTGAACTATAACTAGGCTAATCTAAATTTATGTTTAAATATTAATCCTTTATTGGTTTAAATTTTGATACAAAACGCGAAAGTAGGTTGACTAACACACAATGTCAAAATAGTGATATATTCTTAACATGTTTTTTAAAAGCCGATATTTCTTTTGAAGATTAAGTTATATAAAATATATAAAAAATATTTTGAGTTTTTGCCTCTCAGTGGTAATAAACAGGAAAGAAGAGTGTCACATCATAAATAAAATAGATTGTTAAAGGTTTGTAATTAAATCCAATCAAAATATTTTAGATTTTTAATTCAATCTGTTTACTCAGTTTACCAATTTTGTCTTTTTTTAAGTTTTTACTCCTGTTTATCCTTTTTACTCTCTTTACCCTAAAGCAATACCCCTTTTGCCCTTTTTTTCCTCAATGCTCTATTTACGATTTTTACAATTTTTACCTTCTATACCCTTTACACCCCATTTACGTATTCAGCCCCGCTAACATTTTACCCTCTTTTTACCTTTGTAGCCGTTTTGCTATTTATTAATATTTTTGCCTTTAGTATTAATTTTACCCCTTTTAACCTTTTTACCCTTTTTTATTTTTTATTATATACTTTTAGACCTTTTTACCATTTTTGCTCAATTGTGCCCTTTATGACATTTTGGTCATTTGTGGACATTTTTGCAACTATTGCAATATATTTTGAACAAATCATTAATAACTATGAATCTATATATGAAGGGTTGGGACTAGATATTATCATAGTATGTTAAAAAAAGAATCATTCTGTATAGTTTGATATTTTATATTACGGTTACTGACGTTGAAGTACAAGTGACGTAAGACACTAGATGGTGGTGTTTACTCAGCTATTGTAATTTTATTGATCATTTTCCTGTTATATCGTGTTAACATCACTGACGCTACTAGAATTTTTTGATTGGTATCTTAAGAAATTTATTAACTTATGAAACTATTTATAGCGATATATTATCATGGTTTGAAAAGAAAAAGTCAAATTAATTAACATATAACACAATCGCTAGTAGTCGACCATCGAATTCCATAAGTCGTCAGCGATAAATTTAGTATTTGGCCACGCGTGCGTTAGTACTTAGTAGTATTTAAAGAAAGTCAGAGTAACATAGATATATCTTAATAAACAATGTTTTATTATTTATGTTCACAAAAAAATAATTTCTGCTGTCATTTGAATTAAAATATTAAATATAGTAATACAAAAAGTAATAAGTCACTAAAAACATAAATCTTAAAATTACATAAAGTAGATTCCATTGTCTTATTTAAAAATAGAAGTCCTATCATTAAAATAGTTATTATAAAAATTACATGCCTATTCCTATAGGCTAAAATAACCGTAACCTGCTAAAAATAATCATAGCTATAACATGATCTCATAAAAACTGAGATTGTATTTATTTATTTGCACCTGTTTGATTTTAACTAAATTTTTCTTACTTTTAAGTAAAGTTACAGTCACTAAAAGCAAACTATCTTTGCGAGCATAAAATAGGCTATTTCAAAAAGTTATGCCACTAAAATATGTTTCAATGTGCTATGAATTTTATACACATAAAAATCAGTCTCACAAAATTAAAACTCAATCATAAAAATTATAAGCTATAAATAAGATGAGAAAAAATACAATAAATATAATTAAAGATAAACGTTACAATTGTGCTTATGGGAGCGCCAACTTAAGATTAATAAAGACTAGAGATCTTTGTGATTAATGTTAAATCTTAACAATCCTCTTCCATATTTTTCTGGTATTTTTAGTCTACCCACTATGTCCTTATGTTCAAATGGATATTCATCCTTAATATCAGGGTAACCATACACATAACCACAATGATATAATATAATTTTGGGGTGAACAAAAGAACCTGTATGCCCTTCATTGTTGACTTCTAACACTTTTCCAATAAAAACTTTTTTTTTTCTGATCATCTTCTTTCAAAGCAACTACCACCCAATCATTTTATTTTACTGCCTCACATTTGCCTACTGGTTTTACATTTGGGAAATATTTTCCAAATGGCCATACTTTAGATGATGTAACTTGCATCACTTCATTTTTACTTTATATTTCAGGGGTAATATTGTCAGTTATTAAGTCTTCCGATTCAAATTTAAGATTGCTGGCTTCTAATTCATTTTGTTTACATCCACTGCAACAGGACTTTTTATGTGTGTTTTTCACTTTCATCATTTTAGCCTTTTGTTTTGTAGATGTTATATGAACATGTTTAGTTTCTTCTTTCGGAAGTGCAGTTTCTGTAACAGCAGTTAACTTAGTCTTCATTAATTTAAGATTTTTATTTTTGACTCTCTCTTCTTTCCGTTTGCAATTTTTTTCTAATTCATATTTTTTATCTTTATCTTTTATGTGTGTGTAGAACTCCCGCCACTTGTCGGAAGAAATCGCGCTAGGGATTGTTTCGTAAAATATTAGTTTTTTTTACAGTGGCTATTGCCTTAGGATAAAATAGATGTTTTTTAAAAGGGGATGATACGCCTATGCATGTTTTATTTTGGGATGAGCTGCTAGAAACACTCTCTTTTCGGAGCATACTTTGGTTATTTTCTGTTAGAATGTCCTTTTCAATCGTGTATGATTGTGATGGTAGACCTATTAGATCACTGGAAACAACATTAAAGCACGGATTATTTGATCGTTCTGCAGAGGCGTTGTAATTACTTTGATTTTCTGGAGTAGGATTATCTGGACACAGCTGAGTATTTTTACTTAAAAATGTTGCATCAGTTCGTTCCTCAGGCGATGTTAAAGCAGAGATACAGCAGTCTGTCGAAGAAAGCGTCGGAGACGTTGTGGGATGAGTCACAAACACTGTATATACATCAACATCGTTTAGGAGTATATTTTGTTGTATTTTATTTTTACTGGAAGGATTTGTTGTTTCAACTAATTCTGCAACACTCAGATGTGTTTCAGATATATTTTTACTAGGAAAGGTTTGGCTTGATATTGAAATACAGCGGTCATCATTTTTGCCTGATTTTAAGGGTTCTTTTTCTTGTATCAGATAATTTTAGTGTGCATCTTCAGCTTATTCTGTTATATTTATTACCTCACTTGTAGTAGGCCTATTTAATTCTGTGTAACTTTCGTATATGTCAACTGAAGATGGATCAATTATGATATCCATTTCGAAAATATCAATGTTTTGCAATTCAGAGTCTTGCATTGTTAATAAAGGTTCATAATTAGTGAAAAGCATTGTTGTGTCAACACTGGATACTTCTTGGGAGAAAGTGGTATTCATTTCGTCAGACCAATGAGTTGCTGAGATTTTATTTTAGCTTTACTGAGTTCTTTAAGTAGAATATCAACATTAATTCCTTTGTCAATTAAGTCTTTTTTCAGCTGATTGACAGTATTTCCGTCTGAAAACGCCTTAAGTGTATTTTGTATACTTTTGGAACAGTCTACTGCATTCTTATCGAATGGGAAAGTGACATCTCTTAAATACGTTTTGAATAGACCTTTCCAATGTCGGGGCTTCAAGAACTTTTTGTAAAAGAGGTGCAAAATTAGCTTTTGTCAAAACAGTATTAACATTATCTGGCTCATTTTGCCATTTTCTGACAGTTTCCTTTCAGCCAGACTTCAGTGGTTTAAATACACTTACGTCAGTTGGATGCAGAATATGTGTTGTGTTTGGAGGCAACGCATACAAAATTATATTGTTTTCACTACAAAACTGACCGAGTTCAACAGTAAAATGGGACTTATGGCCGTCTACGAATAATAAAAAAGGTTTTGTAATATTTCCTTTCATTAACCAACTATTTAAACCATTTGCTAAGTATTCAAAAAAGAATTCACTTCTCATCCAGCCGCTTTCACTTCTATCCAAGAACCAGTCATTTGGCACACTAACCACACGTGGTGTTTTAATGAATGGAAATACAACCATAGGGTGTAATGTTTTACCCTGGCTGTAAAAACTAATAAAATTGTAATAGTTTCCTTTTCATTACTACACTTAATGTCATAAACATTTCGCCCACCTTCAGGTGCTATTACTTTGCAAGTTTTTGGACACATGCTGAACGATGTTTCATCTCCGTTTAGAATTCAGTCTGGATCAGAAAGGATTTCTTTTTCACCTATTTTATCTATATAATCTTCCAGCTCTCTCAGTGGCGGCTTGTAGCTAAAATTAGTGAAGGTGCTGCCCGAGAGATATTTTAGCTTGTGTTTTAAAATTGTGTAAAAGGAAAAAAACATGTATAAAAAGAAAATTTATTCAGGAACTTGATAAAATCTTAACAAAAAAAACTTTTTACTTACTTTAGCTTAAATTGTTACAGTTCAAGCTTGATCTATTCATTTAAAAATGAAATCCATTATTCTTGTTTTAATTTGCGCAAAAAGTTCAATAATTTTCTCCTTGATCTCTGCATGACAATTGAGGAAATTTTTCACCATTGAAAGTACTGCAAGCGCATTTAGTCTTTCTGTTAAATAAAAGAACCGAAATAAATGAATCAAATAGAATAGCTGGAAGCAGAATAATAATCTAATTATACACTCTTCTACACTTTATTATATTCATGAATATGGTACACGGTTTTTAAGCACAACACACGATAAGTAAAAAAAACTTCCTTCCACTATCACGTCAGATTCAGCACTGCGAGAGCAACAGTGCTCTCTCTACCTGGCAGTCCCGCCTTCCTCCCCACTCCCCTCCTAGGTGCGCATGTGCACAACAGTCAAACACCACGTCACTGGCACTGTGAAGCACACAGTTGCATACAAAGATTTTTGTATATTTTTCATAAACTGGGGGATGGCTACTGAAGTACTGACATTAAGCTTGTACTACAAAAATAAAGAAAGAATTAAAGAAAAAAGGACTCATTATATTAAATGTTATTGATAATATCAAGTGGAAATAGGGGGTGCTGCAGTTCCGCAGTGCCTACACACGAGCTGCTACTGAGCTCTCTGAACCATTTCCTAATAAGCTCTTCGGTTATTCTGGCTCCACCTTTTGTTAAACTGTCGGGTGTCTTTGTCACAAGTTGCGGATGACGTCTCATGAAACTGAAATACCATTTCTTTCCAGGACGACCTTCTACGAATGGTGTTACTTTTTTGTCGCCTTCACAATTTGCTGTACTGAATTTAGTAAATCATCTGGCTTTCGTGGAAAACACCTTTTAGCTAAATCCTCCAGCCATGTCACAAGTTTAAGCTCCTTTTCTCTAGACAATACCGGGTTGGGTCCCATTTTGTGATCACCATCCTGCAGTGAAACTTTTCCACTAAAACGGTCTTGAATCGAAGTTCGGGGTACTCCAAAGAGCCAACTAGCTTCCCGAACTGATATTTTGTCATCATAAATAGCCCTCGATGCCTCTGATATGGCGTTGGTAGAGTAGCCGGGGTACTGAGGCCGTTTTCCTGTAGCCAGTTTAGATGGTTACAAAGTGAAGGTCTGAAAGTGTAGTATTGACTTTTGACTATTTTATCTGAAAAAAATCCAGTTATGATACTCATAGTTTATTAATAAACAAAAATAGCATAATATTTTAGTAGCTCAGAGGAGGAAATTATGAATTAATTAAAAAGATGAATTTTGTAAGTCGTTTGAATCTAGCATGTTTTCATAGAACAAGCTAGGAAGGAAGTTGAGGCTATAACGGTACAAATTTGAAGTGTTTTCACGATTTTGCATTTAAAGATATTTGTACAGAACTAATGAACAGGAAGTAAAATATATGCTCATATATTAATTTTAAATGCAAAAGTAAAAAAATATAATAAATTAATAATTTTTCCTTTGAGCGATAAAATTATTTGAAAACACAATAACAAAACTTAAATTGCTTTACCTGAAAACAATTTCAATAGATGTAAAATAATACTATATACCCGATACTGTGTATACTCTTATGGTGCTAGTATTAATGTCCCGTGCATTGAATTATCTTTGAATTCTGTTAAAATAAGGGGCATAAATTATTACAAAAACACACGACCGCACATTTTTAACAACCAGACTGAATGGCCGACCACAGGAAATTAATAATCAGTAGTGATCACCAGTAGTCGGCCACTTCAATTTATTATGGCCGACTACTGGGTATTCAGAACTATTTGGCTGAAATAAAACAGTTTAGTAAAAGGAACACACACACAAAAACAAACATACGAGCCTAATTTTAACAGAAAATAACGTTTTCTCTCTGTAACCATTGGTCGGCCAAATACTAGAATAAAAGCATAGTTTGTACCCAGTGGTCGACCACCTTAAATTTTCTTACTCTTTGAGAACAAGTATCATTTTTATGCTCTAATATAGTAGTTTGACTCATTCTACATCAAATGCACAGACTCGTCTAAGAAAAAATTCAATATTACCATTGTAACTTACCTTAATTATAAGAGCACGTGGTTAGCACAAAATATAGTACAAATCAATGTTGGCATTACTGATTAAACTACATAAGACTGGCCGAGCATTGGGGTATCTCGAATTAGACGTAATTTTTTCTTATAACGAAATACCACGGAAAATACACAAATGTGGCCGAACACTGGAGGGTGGCCGACTACAGGAGACTTCACCCCTATATCGTCCATGAGTCTGATTGTTACTATTTAACATGAATGCATTTTATTTTACATTGTGGACTAACGGACATTCCATTCTATATTACGGTGTTATTGAATTGTGCTTGTATGAATGCCCAAAATTTGTGTTTGGATATATTATTTTTGACTGAATTCATTATCTAAAAATATATACACAAATGAAAAAATATATAAATAGGGGAGGGGGAGCACATTTTATATTTCTCGGCCTGGGTGCCGACTGTTGTAAGACCGGGCCTGAGAATTGATACTAAGACGTGACCCACTTCCGTGGTTGATTGGTCTAAGGCGTCACTCTCATGTTACACTGCGGGCTATGTTTGCACATTTTTTCTAACATATTTCAAATATTAATTTTCTAAGATAGTTCAAAAATTCATCCAAATTCATTCATTCATCCTGGTTGGGTCTACAGAGGGTTATTTTTCCTAAATGGTTTTCCACTCTCCTTCCACACAAATGGGGGTAGATTGCTTCTGAAATGTTTCCTTCCTCATCCCCAAACCATAAGAGTGATTATCATACTTCTTTATAACTTAAAGAGGTAATATAAGGATCTAATAAAAAATTTAAGACTTGATTAATAATATATTTATGTAAATAAATAGACAATATGGCACAATCTGGGGCTAAAAATTTGTAATATACAAATAGATCATACATCATAATACTTTGTCTAACTATATGACTATGCAAATATGTCCTGTAGATTTTAAGGTGATATTTTAAGTTGATATTTTTTGATAAAATTAATACCATATTCTATGAATTATT
>JBCFYV010004243.1:0-22562 GCA_039000515.1 Timema cristinae | reverse complement strand
TGGTTAGGGGTAAGGTTCGGACTTCTTTCGCGGTCCGGGGTTTCAATCCTCATCCAGACACAGATTAATCTGATTAACAAACCCTTCCTTCACCTCTGACAAGACGTGAAATTAATCACAACTTGTGAATGTGGGGAATGCCAGGCCTCCACCGTGGTTCGGATCCCACGTTAAGCTGAAGTCCTCCATTTCATCCCCCAATCACCCACCATTACACATTAGCGTAAGTGCGTATAACCCGAACAGGTAGTAATAAGGTGTGCCAATAATAAAAACATAATACTTGTATTGCAATAAAAAATTCAAGAAATAAAAAAGGGAAAAATTTTCAATCATAACATACGCGTCAACATTTAATATATGTACAATTTTTTTAAATATATTAAAATAAACATGATAATTCAATAAAAATCATCTAAAGTGTTAACTTATCTTCAAATAATTTTGAGGGGATTTGGTTTCCACGTTTTGTTATTGCATCTTCATAACAAAGCGTAGATGCTCTCTAATATTAAATAAAGGGATGGTCAAGTTTGTGAGCCTCTGTTGCTCCAAAGTACTCCTCATAAGATTTTCAACAATAAGGGGGTTTTTAAAATTTTAAATATAAAAATAATAGAAGACAAAGTCTTAAGTCTTTATTATTATTATTATTATTATTATTATTATTTATTATTATTATTTGTTTTTTAATATTTTCAATAGCAAAATTTGTTGCAAATTTGACCTTGATCATGTAGGTTTGTTCCTATCCCTTCTTGGGGCTTCTCGTAATCCAAATTATTTTTTCCCAATAGCTCTTAGCTCTAGGTCGTTGTATCCATAGCGCCAATTCTAAAATTTGTCTAAATTCTACTTCTATCATAAAAAAAAAAGCTAAACTCAGAGATTTTTTAAAAATTTATCATGTAGAGGCTCTGCCTATAATATTTAAATTACAATATACAGATACTTTTTTTGCAAATTGTTACTGCTTTTAACCACTCTTTAGTTATTTGATATTATTCCTATTCTTTATTCTTAACATATTAATTACTTTTTTTCCCGTAACTATTCATCGTATAAAAACATTATTTAGCCATTTTTTTTATCTTATTTTCTCATGTAAATATATGTATTTGTGTGGTACTTGTGTATTTTTCAGTGCTGGCCTTTTTATAGGTCTACGACTGTTGGCCAGCACATAATGAAGGAAATTAAAAATTGAAATTATTATCAGCACAAGACTTTCTTACTACCAGTTCGGGTTGTAGGGCTATGTACAAATTACGCTGAGGGGCTTGGGATGTTTATGTTTAATTTACATTAAGTGTACCGACATTTGCGTGGGAGAATGGGGAACCAAGTAGTAAAAAGAAACCCTGGGTGCACCAAACCAGGATTTATTGAGCCTCGATCTCCACGTTCTGGGGCAGTTTAGCCTAACACTAGGCAAGCACTTAGACCGTGCGACCACCGAGGTGGGTTAAAACGCCTTATCAACTAACTTAAGACCCTGACCGTCGATTTAATCACTTTTAAAGGGAAACACAGATTTCATAAATCAATAATTTTCCAGCTATGTTGGGAGTCATTCCAGGACGCTTATATCAAAAGCCGACATGTTAATTATGATCTACAGTGTCAAACTATAAAAAGTTATTTTTAAAATGTATACAACACAACCACATAAATTAATTATATCGAGGTGAACAAATTCTGACAAATGTAATTTACTTTATGCAGTAAATTTATTATAAAAAGCCCCAAATGGTTGGTATATTAAACGTGTCATGTCAAATTATTATTATTATTAGTACCAACGTCTTACTACCCCTTCGGGTTATTTGCACTTACGCTAAAACGCATACAACGTTCTATCTACTGTATAGCAAAACTGTATGTATGTATTGTAAAGTACTTTAAAATGGTTCCTTTATAAATTATTGGGAACGTTTGAAAAGTTGATATTAGACTCTGACAAAACCTCGTCTAAAAGACTCGATTGCATATTAAATCATTTGAAAGAAACTGATGTATTGTGGTAAAAAAATGGGCGGTTCTCAATTTATTTAAAAGGTGATCCAATGTTAATAACATTTTTGACACTTTGTATATAAATAATAGATATTAGTATTTTAAATTCCTGTTCCCTTCTCTTGAGAGATCAGAAACTTATAATAAGGACCTATATAATACCAAAATTACATTAAAATTAAAAGTAAAAGTAAGACTAAACTTTAAGAACATAAGGGTCTGACTCACAAAAAAAAAAAAAAGAGAAAAAAATAAGAAAAAAGTTTGATTTGTTAGGTGCACAGTGAGGTAATTTTAAATTAATATTTAAATTATTATCCCCCCTGTAATAATTGTCAGTGGGTATCCTCAGTCCGGCCAAAAATATCTCGAATACAATAAGGTATAGGAAGCTGGAATTTGGTGGCAATCATTTCTCACCCCAAAAAGGTGAATTAGTACCTTATCTACCCAAAGTTCCCATGGGGGCCCCCAAAATAGGTGGTTTACCAAAAAACCAAAGTCGAAATTAAACTAGAAGCCAAGAAGCTGAAATTTTGGGAGGCAGTGTACCTTCAACCCAAAGTTTCAAACATTAGGGGCCTAATCTAAATAACTACTTGTAGGTGTGGTAGAGGATTTAAACCAAACCGTCAGTCTATTGCGTGCTAGGAAAAGATTCTCAAATTTTATTTTTTTTGTATTATTACCGATAAGTTTAACACACTTTTCTAATACTAAAGGCCGGTTTTAATTGGTAAGACCATAACACCGTATATTTATAGACCATAACACGGGATATTTTAATATATATATCGAATGTTAATACTTCAATATTATAGACAAATTAGGCCTTTGTAAATAATAATCACATTCGCGTGGAAAAGAGGGTGGGAATCCACAACAATAAATCACTCGTCATGAACAACCCTCAGATCATTGGACTAAGTTCCGACCTTGCCTTCCCCCCCTTAACAGCTATTCTAATCACATGCTCGCCAGTTTGGCCATGTAGTTTGCTCAGTCGCTCACCAAAGCTTTTCAATCGAGCCGAACCATAAGTATTTGAAATTCTTAGTGTTCCTTTAATACAGATCTTAATTCTTTTCTAATTAAAATAATTTTTTTTTTTTCCATCTGTCAGTGAACTTTATATTTTATATCTTATTAAATGTATTTTTTTCTCAAGGTTTTGTAAATTTTCTTCTCATTTTCCATTTCAAATGTCTCCCCCACCACTCCCAATTTTTAATTTAAAGTTTTAAAATGTTAGGGTCATTGGGGGCGCTACTTTTATGACAATTTTTTATTTTTTACCACACCAAAAAGGGGTTTGTAATTCAATTTTAGAACTCTCCACCCCTTTCCTTTTTTAATACTCCCACTTTAGATTTTGAATTTTTTAGACTCGCCAGATTTTTTGGGGTTTTCCCATTAAACTTAATTAAATATTAATGTTTTACAGTAAAAAAAAAACTTTTTTTTATTTTGGGGGGAACCACCTCAATTTTCCGACCCTTCTTTTTGAAATTTAAGAATTTCAAAATTTTTTAAATCTATTTGTAGCAGTCCCAAAAGGGGTTACCAAATTTCAGTTCTCCAACACACAAAAAGTAAGAGTTTTTTTTCTTTTTTGGGAAATTTTGAAAACCCCCCACCTCCTACCCTCTCCCCAGCCATTTCCTTTCGAAATCCCTTTTTTTAAAAATCTAGAGTGTTCTATCTGCTTGACAAATACAGAATTTCTAACAGAGCTAGAAGATTTTTTTATCCCCCCAACCCCTTTTTCCCGGGGTTTTCCTTTTTAGTTTAAGAGATTTAGGTCCCTTTACCTCCCCCTGCCGAATTTGGGTTACTCCCTTTTTCAAGAAAAATTGTTTCTAAAAATATTGGGAAATTTTAAAGTCCTTACCCCTCCTAGATTTGGCCAAAACTACTTAAAGTTTTAATTTTTTAAAATTTGTTTGGTTTATCGTACTGTCTTTCCACTTTCGTAAATTTAAATTTTCAAACACACTTTAAAGTTTTTTTTTCCTTTTAAACCCCCTTAACCCTATTTTCTGGGTTCCATTTAGAGGTTTAATTTTTTTGGACTTTATGAAAATTTTGGGTGATCATTTCCTATCTGCCAAATTTAAATTTTCTTTTTTTTTTTTACAAAATTTTAAAATTTTTCCCTTGCCCCCCCCCCCCCCCCCCCATTTTGAAATTTCCCATTTTTAAACTTTTTTTTAGGGGAAAATCCCTATACCTTCCTCCCAAAATTTTCCTTTTTAAAACCTTCGGGGGAAAATTTTTTTTTCCGGAGGGAAATAATTCATCTTTTGTTGAGAATTGATTTTTTTTTCTCTCACCCGCCTTATGACCAGTTGGTTTTGTACCATACATTTTTTTAGTTACTACTCTAATGGGGTAGGGTTTGGGAAAAGAACCTTTTTAGAGATATTTACCCTATTTTCATGGAAGGGGGGTTTAAAAACCTTTTGGGAAAAACCCCCTCAATAGACCCGACGGGATTTGCCCCCAATCTCTCCGTCATCAGCGGGTCAGTCTAAAAAAAGATGAACCCTTAGATCGTTCAGCCAATGAAGTTTCAGTTATTTACTGGGATAGATTCCAATAAAGCGATTTTTTACATACAAGCAAGAATGTAAAAAAGAAAAGATATACCCGATAAGATTGGACACTCATTCCCAAGAAAAGGCGTCGTTTAAATTAATCAAAAAAGTACCACTGTTACTACCCTTTTGGGTTTGCCTAACCCATGACTAATTACATAATGAGTTAGGGTTGGAATCTTAATTTATAGGAAACACCCCGTGGGTAAAAGGAGGGCCTTTTGGGAAAAAACTCCCAAAATACCCCCAACTGGAATCGAACCACTATCTACCGTTTTGTCAATCATCCAACAGAAGTGGCATTAAGGTCATTCGACCATAAAAATTTTTTTGCTTTTATTTTAATAAGTTAAATATAAGCTATAAACTTTGATTCAATTATTTCAAATCATTACAGTTACGGTAATAACATTAAAACTTGCTTTTTTTACCATTTTGCGTACTTATTTTAATTTAAAGAGTTAATGCATAGGTATTAAATTTATTCTAGCTGCATGAATGAAGTGTTTTTTAATAAATAGTTGAGTCTAAATAAATATAGTTTTTAGTCTATAAGAAAATTTAAAAATTTGTAAATTTCAAAATTTTTTTAATCTTATAAAAGTACTTTTTGTTTATACCCTGTACTTCTATTTTATATCCTTTTATAGTACTAATGCGTTATTTCAATTTTGTTTTTTTTAAAAAACAAACTTACTCTTTTTTTTTTTTTCTGACACAAATTGATCAATGTAAAGTAAATTTTTTATGTCTTTTCCAAATTCTTTTTTTGACTGTACCTACCAAAACACAGACTAGCCGAACAAGGGGGGGGTCGAGCCATCTTACTAATGACTCATCCTAGAGTGTTTATTTTTAACCACTTTTACTACATGAGTGCTGTGTTGGACATTTTTTTTTGTCGTTTTTCCTTCCGGCATTTTGATAATATTTTACTGTTTAGTTTTGCTCTTCAACCAAAGTGTCAAAGGAACTCTGCTTGGGCATAAAAAGCCTTGTTTTTAAAAACCTATTGCTTATCTGAATATTTAAAAACTTCATGAATGATAAAAAAAAATTGAAATTTTCACTTTTATTACTGGTTGAAAAATTGAAACTAAACAGTATAACAATTCTTAAAAGTGATTAAAAATATATCAAATTTTCACTGATACTGCATGTTTTTGGTATTTTCCGATATCCGAATGTTTTTTTTCCCCCGGGCCTTGTTACCACTGTTCATAATTGCTTTTTTTTTGATGTCCCGGGGGCCTTGTTCCCCGGGTTTATAACTCATTGTTGTCCCCGGGGGGCCTTGTTACCACGGGTTCAAAATTGCTTTGTTTATGCCCCGGGGCCTTGTACCATGGTTCATAATTGCATTTTTTTGATCTCCCGGGGCCTACTTCCTTGGGTTGTAATACTCCTTTATTTGATTTTCCCGGGGGCTTGGGGGCTTGTTCCCAAAAGGGGTTCATAATATTTATTGTTTTATGCCCCGGGGGCCCGGGTTACCAGGGTTTCATAATATTTTTTGTTTTATTACCGGGGCCTTGTTACCATGGTTCAAACCAATTTTTTTTTTAATGTCCGGGGGGCCGGTACCACTGGTTCAAAATCTCTAGGGTTTTTTATCTCCCGGGGCCTACTTACCTGGGGTTGAATTTTCCCCCTTTGGGGGCCTTGTTACAGTGGGTTCATAATATTCTATTTTTTATGCCCTGGGGCCCTTGTTAACAGTGGTTCAAATATTCTTTTGTTTTTGTCCCGGGGGGGCCTTGTTAAAAAGTGGTTCATAATCCAATATTGTTTAATCCCCTGGGGCCTGGCACCACTGGTTCAAATCTGCTATTGCTTGATGTCTGGGGGCCCTGTTACCAAGGGTTTTTAATTGAATTATTTGATCCGGGGGAGGAGGATTTTCCACTTTTTAAAAATCTGGTATTTTTTGAGAGTCCAGGGCCTTGTTACCACTGGTTTAAAAATCGTTTGTTTGATGTTCCGGGCCTTGTTCCCACTTTTTTCAAATTTTTTGAAAAATATAAAAAATAATATCCCACAAAAAAGTGATTTCAACTTCAAAAACGTTTAAATTTCCCCATTTGAAGCGAATAATTTTACACGCCCCCGGGGGTTTTTTTTAAACAATATTTTGTAATTTTTCTATTACAAACTGATTTTGTATTTACTTTTTCGAATTGTTGTGTTTTTCCAGCAATTTGTTTTTGGGCCTGGAAGATAGCTTAAAGTTTTTTAAAATTAAGATTTCCTATTTTTAATTTGGGCCTAAAAGTACTAGTAGCCCATGGCCAATTTGCCCTTTTACCTTTGACCCCAAATTTTGTGTGACGTAATCTTTGGTGTTTTTTTGCAACACCCTGTTTGAGTACCGTGCCCTATTTTCCCTCTGTTTGGCTGCTAAAAAATAGCCTCCTTTTCCCCCACCAATTTTGCCCCTGCTTTCCACATCCGCCCCCCCTCGACTACCAACCCTGGACATTTGGTACTTGATGATTTTTAAATGAATTGAGGTCTTTCCCCCCGGGAAAGGGGGTTTTTTTCCCGGGCCCAGTATGTTGGGCAGACAAGACAAAATAGATATTGAGGACTTTGCCCCGGGGAAGGGGGGTTTTCCCTGGCTCAGTTTAGGAGGGCTCGGCACAAGTTGCGCTATGTTGCAAGCCTAAATGAAATCGGTCTTCTGCACAAGGCTCTGCCCCGGAACAAGCAGCATGAACCTTGCGCTAGGTATTTGTGGAGAGTGTGGTAATTTTTTTCCAGAGCCCCCCTCCTCTCGCCACCCTGACGCATGTTTGAGTGACCTCTTTCCTCTATTGGTTGCTAAAATTCCTCCTTCCCCCCCCAAATTTTGACCGCTTTACTCCCCCTTTCCCCCCCCTCGCTACCAACCCCGACTGTTTGTCACAACTCTAGCAAACACATGCACAACGGGGGCCTGGGAACCACAGTTAGGGGCCGCTATCCCCGTCAAATTTAACAAAAAATTGGTTGTTTGGTAGCGTCTGTGAAATGCCTGAAATGTTCCCTCCACCCGGCACTCTCGGCCCGGGACAACTGGTTTTTTTCCTATACGTAATCATCGCGTGTTAGCCCCAACCCGGGCGCCAGGTGGGCCCAAAAGACAAGAATAATAATGGGTTATTGCCTAGTTTTGGTTTTTTCCCTGTCCCCAATATGGGGGCCCGACAAGACAAAAATAGATATCGAGGTCTTTCCCCGGGGCCCGGGGTTTTTTTCCCGGGCACCAGTATGCGGGCAGACAACAAGAATAGTTTTTGAGGTTTTGCCCGGGCAGGGGGGGGGTTTTCCTCGGCGTAGCTGACGGCTCACAACAAGAATAATTTGACCTCAAAAACCTTGGGTTTTCCCCCATGACGAATCATTGGTGTTATGTCGCAACCCGGGCCCCCAGGCTGGCGGGCAGACAAGAAAATTTGGGGGACAACTAGACTTTTGACTGGTATAAATAAACCCCGATATAACATTCGGTCATTCAATTGAAATTGGGATAACATAAAAATCGAATGAGTTTTAACGTCGGGAAAAAACGGGAAAAATTTGGGTAAGATTAATTCGTTTTTGATATTTTAATTTTTTCTAATTTGTTATCATGTCAGGTGTAAGTGGTTTTCATTTTTCCTTTGTTAGAAAAGGGACCCATGACGCTTGGTGTGGGGCGAACCTTGGGACCCACTAACCGGGGCCAGTTGATGCAATTTACAAAAGGGGGGGATTTGTAGAGGGATGGCGACTGGTCCATGGAAATTTAGCTGCCTACGTAGACTGCCAGTGTTTTTTTTTATTTTCTGTAAATGGTAATTAATATGTATTTTTTTTAATTTCAACCGGGGATCCTTTGGGGCTGGATGAGGCCTTCGGGCAGCGTACGACGGGGCGTCCGACTCTCCCCAGCCGGAGGCCCCCCAACGGTCCTTCCAGTCACGACGTCGCTGACGTACTCACCCCGCCCCCGGGCACCCTCTCTCCTGCGCCCTATCCCAGCTCCCCCTCGTTTGGGAAATTTGACCCATGACACTGTTTGAAATATCCACATTTTGAAAATATACTATATTTTAGCCGTTCTCTCTTCCTTGCTCACGCAAACCCCGTTTATCGCCACTATTCGAAACATTTTGTGTGTCATTTCAAGTAAATTGTACTATTTTCTTTTAGGGACAAAGAGAAAGCGGGAAAATTAAAAAATTGTTCAGGTGGTCTGGGAAAATTATTGGGGGGTTTTTTTTAATAGATTTTCCTTAAAAACTCCTGAAAAATGCGGGTCACTTCCTCAAATTCCGGCTTACTTTTTAAGTGACTAATTTTTTTTGTGTAAATGTTATTTATTATGTCAACAAAATATAAAAGTTTCGCGAAAACCCAAAAAATTACCCTGCGCGTTTTGGGCTATAGCGTTTTTTCGTGAGAGCCAACGGCCGCGGCCAAAAGGGTTAAGGGTTCGAATCTTCCTTAAAACTAGCGGCGTTTTTTTTCACTCTTTTGGCGGAATGTTGGTTTCAGTTAAAGCAATAGTAACTTTTTTTAAAAAAAATCGCGCATTTTGTAACGTGCTTACTTTGACTGGTTATAGTTGAATTGGGACCTAAAGGGGGACAGTTTTCCCACCGCCACCGCTACTAGTCCCTCTCACACACGCAGAGTGCTGACTGCGAGCTGTGAGCGGTGCGCGATTCCCACTGCGTGCGGGAGACGGGATCGTGGAGCCGGCTACAACTGGTACTTCTTCGCCCCTCAACAGGGATTTAGTCCCCCGGGTAAGTCAAAAGGGGGGGGTATTGCAAAAATGGCGCCCCTTTCGTTCTGAAGAGAGGTTTAAAAAATTTGAGGCTTCTTTTATACGGGTAGAAAAATTTACCGTACAGTTGGGCTCCAGAAAGCGTCGTAACGCATTAAGCGGTTGAGAACAAATTACTTTTTCTCCACGGCTGCGGAATGGCGTTAGCGCCTGACCACTCGGCTTACTTTTAAACAGCACTGACTCTATTGGCCCCTGTTAAGTCCTTTAGGCGGAGAACAGTTAACCCCGAGAAAATGTTGATAACGTAAGTCGGTTTTTGCAAAGTAATACTTTGTTTTTGAGTACAGCCCCCCCTTACTTTTAAACTCGCCATTTTAAGGGCCTCGGGGAGGGAAACTAAATGTGAAAAACTCGCCCCCGCTAGACATTAGCCGTAAAAACCAAGGGACAAAACGATTAAATGACACAACCCATTCCCCTAGCCCGTGTTTTGGTTGTCGCCAAAGCAATATGTGACAATAAAAGAGAGCCAGGATCATGGATTGCACCTTTAAAAACATACAAAGAGGGTGTAATATTAAAAAAATCAAAGCAAAAGATTTTGCTGTCCCGTGTAATCTTTAAAAAGGTGGGGGGTTTAAACCAGCTAAACAAAATTTTAAAACTACCTATCCGAATACAAAATCACATGTTGGGGCGTCGGGGGAGTCAGGCCCTATATGGGGGGCCTACTCCCCCCGAATTTTCCTTTAAAGGGGGTACCTTTGATTTGAATTTTTTCACGAAGATAAAAAAACCCATTTTGAGCAAAACACCCTTGACAGCCGCTTTTTAATGCTCGACTTTTCCCGCGAATGCCGTTTTTCCCTTTTTTGATCAAAAGAAGCGCACAAGGCAACCCCGCGTGCAAAAAGTCTACGCAAAAAAGGGGTTTTGTGCGGAGGCCTGTCGGGTCTTAAAGACTGGGGCGATGGTTCACAAACCAACGGTTTTGATAACCATAAACGTCCGGGTTTTTTTTGCAGAGGTCACAGACGGTCTGTGTGTAAAAAAGGGTTTGCGAGGTAGGGGGCAATTTTTCAGTTTGGAAAGAAAATAACAATAGGTTTTTATGAGATTTTTTGTAGAGTATGCGTTTATATCTCCTTTTGGTATTTCTGTTATATGAAGCAGGCCCCCCGTCAAACCGTCATGGAAAAGACAATTTCATGTTTGTTTTCTAGATTTTAAATGCGACAAGAAACGCTTCTTAAAGGGTGCGGCAACTGTACTTGCACGAACCCAAACCTCTTTTCGTGCAAACGTTTTTAAACTTGTGTTATATGATAAAATGACTTTCATTGCAGATTGTGGGGGCAAGGGCTCGCAATTCAAGGGTGATCCCCAGGGCCCAAATTTTTTTTATTTTTTAGAACAAATTAAAGCTTCAAAATTAAAGGATATCACCTTCTGGCCATAACGCAAAATCCTATGATGGTAATTTTTTTTTTAAAATATATGATGGAAAAAAAAAAAAATGGACTCCTACTTTTTAAGAAAGGTGGGAAAATCAGTCCCTTGCTTACGGCTCGCTCCCAAATTTTTGACTCACTGAACTTTTCTCCCGGTCACTGTCCAAATGCTCTAAACTTTCGGCTTGGACGAGTCTTTGGCCAAGGGACATTTTCCCCCCCTTTTTTTAATAAAAAAAAAACGCGGGTATAGGGGTCCCTTTCCGCCCCAAAGGGGGACTCGGCTCGGCGAGATGCATTGGGGAAAGGAGCACTTTAGAATGGTATGACGCGTTGGTCAAAAAAAATTAAAGCTTTTTTAATTTTAAACGCGAGTTGGAACTGTATTGTGTGAAAGTTTAAAAGATCCTACGGAAGGCCGCCTGAAGTTTAGAGAGAGCCATGGGGAAAGCAAAGGGGGATCCTTTCGAGAGGGGTGACGATGTGAGCGGCTATGTTGGTTCCGCCCAAGTCATCTTTAAAGGAAAACTATGGTATTATACCTAACTTTATCGGGGGCGCAGACCAACATGCTGTCGCTGTCAATGGTTGCGGGGGGCCCATCAGCGCGGTTTTTCTTATTCTTCATGGGGTAACGCCCTGAGGAAAGTTTAGGGCGATTTTTGTGGTGTTTTTTTTAAAAATGGAGAAACCCAACCGTTTTCCAGTTTTGGGGGTGTTTTTGGCACGGTGGGGCCCCCTCGTTACCCTACAGGACCACCCCCTCAAAATAGCCCCCGAGACCATGGAGGGGTTTTTTAAGCGCCATGGCTTTTTGTAAAAGTTTAAGAAAGCCGGCTACACGGTCGTAGAGAGTGGGGTGCTTTTTAATGCGATGAAACGCACATTAAGGACTTGCAGCAATTTTTTTACTCGGACGGGTGTTTCAAAAGGAACCTCTCAATCCAGGGTGATTCTTTGGCGGGCGTAAAATTGTATCAACTCTTTTTCCCCGAAACAGATTTCTGTGGGAGAGAAAACAAGTACTTTATGTGGTTTTTTTATCCATACGTTTTTCAAGTAAAAAAAATACCCGTCGTTACCCCAAAAATTTACTTGGGGGCCCAAAATTTTCCGCATAGACAAGTAGGGCATAGCCAAAGTTACAGTGACGCCTCCATAGATTTATTTTTGCCCGTTTGCCTACCCGGGGCACGACAAGCTAAAGTTTCTCTTGTCAGGAAATGCGGGGGGGGAGAAAAAAAGGGGGGGGAGAGGGAAAAAAAAGAGGGGAAGGGGGGGGGGGGGAGACCAAAGCGTTGAAAAGCCACATTGGGCAGGCCGGTGTGGGAGTCAATGTATCTGTTTTTTGACCGTAGACGCGTTCTGGCGGGGGCCTTTTTACGGGTAAAAATTTTACTTTTTAAAAATTAAACAAAAAGACAGCGATGGCCAGGTGGTGTACCCCACAAGAGGAAAAGTTGTTCATTCAAAAATGAGGGAAAAAAAAATAAAATAGATTTTGGGCCGTTTTGTTTAAAAACCTGGCTCCGCACCCCCGGGTAAAAAATTTTTTTAAATTCACTAGGGGGGAAAATTTGGGGAAAGACCCCATTTATTTTCCCGTAGCCCTTGTCAAAGACTATCGGGGGCCACAAGTACAGACCCCTTCTTACTCCCGTGGACGCGCCTTGAAAAATTTAGGAGGTTTTTTCCTAATTACAAAGGGTGCGCGTGACGCGTTGCGCCCTAACCCTAAAAAGATTTTTGGGGGGTGGGGGGCCTACCGATGCTAGGGAGGTTTCATTATCAGCATCCTTGAACAATTGGGAGCCGCATTTTTTATCTGAAAATAGCTTTTTATTCACCCTACCCCCCCTGATTGGAGTCCACCCATCGAGCTTTTTAGGTGACCTCACGATGAACTTTCAGATTACGGTCCCCGGGGGGAAACATTAGGGGCCCTTTTATCTGGGGGTCCCAAAAATTTCGCTTACCGATTTGGGGTTTGGGGCGATCCTGCCAAAAAAAACGGGGGGCAAGGTTTTGGGGATCACCCTAAAATCTGGCAACCGGAAGATGTTAATTTTTAATTTTGAAAGCGATGGTCACCCAACAGGGGTCGGAAAAATACATACAGATACCACACAAAATTGTAAGAAAAGGGCTTGCACTGTATGACCCTTTCGCAGACTAGAGTCTACCGGCCCTGGACCCAAAAAGCCGGATAACGATTTTTTAATAGTTGCCGTTTTGGGGATCAAAGTCCTTTTAAACGCGCCCCCGCCACGAATAAAAAATTGCTTAATTTTTGACAACCTGAAAAAAAACCCTTTTTTTTTTTTTCCTCTAAACATTCCCCCGACATACTTTTTTCAAAGATTTTAAATTTTTTCATATTTTTTTCTGCGAAAACGGCATATTTTTTATTTTTTTTTTGCACCCGGGTTTTTTTTATATTTTTTTTATTGCCAGCCAGTCCCCCGCCCACCTGATTTTTTTTTAGTAATTTTTATTTTAATATATTTTTAAATTTTAAAAAATTGTTTGTTAATTTTTTATTTTAAATCTAAAAATTGTTTGTGTATATATTTTTTTTTCTTTTATCAAATATAATAAACCCATTGTATAAATTTTATTTTAAATCTGTTCAAAAAAATAAAAAAAACTGTAAAAATATATTTATTTTTTTTAAATTGAAACCATCTTTTTTTTAGTACCGAGGCCACTATTCCCCCCCTATTGTAAATATTTCCGTATACTTTTCACTGTGTGTAAATAAATTTGTAAAAAAAACCGTTATGTTTTTACTAATAATTTTTATTGTAAATAATCACGGTATACTTTTTCACTGTGTATATACTTTTTCATACCCAAATAAATATTTTTAAAAAAAAGTTAGTTTTTGTTTTAACGTCATACCCCCACACCTCCCCCCTATCCTTTTAAAACAAACTCTATAGCTTTTAAATCAGTCTCAAAAAATTTGGACAAGTTTTAAAACCCCTATTTTTGCCCTATAAAGGGGGCCCTCCAGCTGTGGAAAGTCAAAATTTTTTAGCAGACTTTATCCGTCCTTTGGCCAATGTGTGAGTTAATTTGATAAAATCACAGGTTTATGCTCTATGGCAACCGGGTTTGAACAAAACGGGGCAAGTCCCCCCCGTCAAATTCTGTAAGGGTTTGCCAGAAGGATGTGTCGTAATGACTTCCACAGCTATTCTTTTACGCCCGATGCGTGAAGCCAACGAAATGGCGTCGTATTTTTCCCCAAAGGATGCCACAATCAAAATATTAGGTCATGTACCTTACGCAAAATATATTCCATCAGGGCTGTAAAAAAAAATATATTATTATATCAAATATTTTCAAGATATTCATAATTGTAAAACATGTGTTTTTTTTTTGTTTTTTGTAAAAGTAAATATATTATTATTAGATCAAAAAAATTTTTTTGGACATTAAATATTTGGTTCTGTTAAGTAAAAATTTGTTTAGTGTAAATGTTATATATTTATCAGCGATATAGTTTCATCAACATATTAATTTAAATTAATTTCAAAATATTCTAATTGTATTACTTTTGATTTTTTTTGTAAAAGAAAAAAATTTTTCGAACGTTTTAAAAATTTTTGTTGCGTTTTTAACGAACCACGGGAGTGAGACAGGGAAGCACCCTTTCGGGGAAACCGCTCTCCAGAAAAAAAATCATGACTGTGGCTAATTTTAGGGTTTTTGAACCCCCCGGCATGTGCAAAACCGTCTCTTTTTTTCAATTGGTGTACAGTTCCCCTTTCCCCTCCCCCTTAAACCCTCATTTTTAGTCAACAGGGAATGAAGCCTGGACACTTTACTTGGGGACGCGACATCTAAGTATCGCGGCCAAGTGTTCCTTAGATTTTGACCATTGACCACGCGACATAGATTAACAACAAAAAAAAATGTCTCCCCTTTACACAGAGAGAGAGAGAGAGAGAGAGAGAGTTATACATTCTTTTTTGGCACTTTGGGGCAGCGGGGAGTCTTCCTAACGCCGTGATGAGAAAGCTGCTGCCTCCCTTTTTATGTAGCGTTTTCCTTCCCCATTTAAAAAATATCAAATTTTGAAAAAAAATACCCTGCACACGGGAATCGAGCCCCGAAAATTTGGGTTACATATGTTTTTATACGTGTACTGGGTTTGTTCACATTAAGGGGGAAAATTTTACTCGTAAATATATTTAAGGTTAGATAAACAATTTAACCCGGATAGCAAAATAAATCACAACAATATTGGCGTTTCCTTCAGGCTTTGATTGCCAGCCCAGGGTTTAAAAAATAATAACGACTTTTAGTGCTGTTTTTTTTTTGACAATCACAATTATTAAATTTTTAAAAAACAACACAACAAGCAGCAAATTATTTAGGGGCTTTTTGACCAAAATTAAAAAACATCTACCGCCAGAAAATATGATCAATTTTATTGTTGTCTTTTTTTTTTACAATCAACAAATTTATTAATTTAAAAAAATTCACAACAACAGCAAAATTTTTTAGGGCTTTTTACAAATAAATATAAAAGACTCTACCCTAGAAAATGATTAGGATCAATTTATTGTTGTTTTTTTATTGACAAACAAAAATTGGGTTTTTTAAAAAATTTCCAAAAACAGCAAATTATTTAGGTGTTTTACTAAAACATATAAAAAACATCTACCATCTAGAAAAAAAGAGTAGGACCCCCCCCCAAAAATTTTTCAAGACATGAGAGACGGTAGAGTGTAATTGACAAGTCTCCACAGTTTTACGGCAATCTTACTCTTTCCAACAAACTCAAGCACAATAAAAATTTTGGTTTGGGCTTCCATGCACAAAGTTAAACTTTTGTTTTTCTCAAGTTCGTTTTAAACACTTGACGCGATTTTATTCCCCTTTCTCGATCATGTCTAACCCCTGCATAATACCTCCTCGTCACAAAGGTATCCTGGGAGCAGCAGTTTTTATGACATTGAAATTTTTTGCCGAATAAAATTGGATACTTTGCGTGGGTCCATCACAAACGCAGCATTTAAACGGGATAATGTCTATTGGGGTGCAGCAAAAGAAAAAAACACTCGTCTTAACGTTTTTTTTCAAAATTTTTACCCCAGCCCCCAAAGGAGAGAGGTACGTCAGTATATTAATTTACTTTTAAACATCACACTTTGTCCTCCGAGATATATCATACAGCGTGCTTTTGATTTAAAGCGCTTACAACCAAATAAAATTGCTTTGGAAGGGGAAAACGTTACCGAAAATCCCAGGCTAGTAGAATCGGCGGCATTTTCACCTATAAATTTTTTTAAATTTTTAAATCCCGAGATTTACAGGGTTTTTAACTTTTTCCTCCGCGGTGGTGGTGGGCCCCACTGACTCTCTGGTGGAAACAGGCACTCTGACGTGGATACCCGTGAATCTACGCCCGGAGGTAAACGTCGGGACGGTGGGCACGCAGGTGACTCTACTGACTGGTAGACTGAGACTCGAAAGACGGGGACCCTTGACGTTTGGTGGGGTAGACGACTCGGTGGTGGGTACTTGGGGTGGCAAAACTTACTCTGGGGGGGTGTACGGGTCTCCTGAGGGTGGCGGGGCGGCGTGAAGTACGTGACGGATAGGGGTGGGGGCTTGAAGGGTGGCGGGGA
The DNA here is from genome assembly GCA_039000515.1 of Timema cristinae. Classification (NCBI taxonomy): domain Eukaryota; kingdom Metazoa; phylum Arthropoda; class Insecta; order Phasmatodea; family Timematidae; genus Timema; species Timema cristinae. Next base: position 6,100 of record JBCFYV010004243.1, on the reverse strand, counting down.
GGTGGGGAACACAGCTACCCCGCCCCTTGCGGAAATTGTAAACGGGGCATGTTACTCACACATTACGTTTCCCCATTCTATCGTAGGGGAGTACTTTTCCGTCGCCGTATCGTGTGACAGATAGAGGGATCAAAACTCTAGAGGCCTCGCTTCTCTTTTTAAAATTTCCTGTCTATCACAACCGCCCCACTGTGAACATTTCCCCCCGTAATTAGGCACCCCCTCCTCGTAGGGCCCAAAACATTAAATTAAATAGCCGGATTTAAGCATGGTGACGTACCTAGAGTAGACGTCCTGTAGATTCCCTATGCTCCGCTGCCCGTTGTTGTTAAATGCCCGGGCTCCCTTAAACGTTAAAGTTCAAAATGGAGGTGAACCCCGGGGTTTTTCTCAAAGCCCGGAAAAAACCAGTTTTTCTTTATTTAACCACACCTCTTCATCTGTAAGAGACCAAACGGCAAGGGGAAAATAAAGAAAACTCGCCGTCTAATAGGCTATTAGCTCCCCCCAATTTGTTTGACGGTTTTAGTTTATCCACCGATACTTTTTTATCTACGGCTAGACCACCCAATTTTTAAAGGGCTGCACCGCGTCGACGTATTTCCCGCTGCTGTACTTTCCATTTGGACCGTCTACAAAAAGTTTATAAAAAACAACCCAAATGGGCCCCCTCTTTATAGCCACCCCCTCCCCTTTTTTGACGTCACACGATTATTTTGTCTCGACTTGTTTGTCTAACCGCCAAAACCTGGCGCCCGTGTCGATGACCTCAATTTTCCAACTCGCTTTGTGCCGACTATGGGGCCAGGGGGTTTCGACATAACCGCTTATTAGTCATTGGGAAAACCCCCCAAAGGTTTTGGGTCAAGATTATTCTTGCTCGTGAGCCCTCAGCGACGCCCGGGAAAAACCCCCCCCGCCGGGGGAATGACCCAATATCTTTCTTGTCTTGTCTGCCCGACTTTTGGCCCAGGGGGAAAAACCCCGTTGCCCCGGCAAAGACCTCGATATCTATTCTTGCTTTCGGCCCACATATTGGGACCAGGGGGAAACAGATGCACGAGGGAATGACCTCAATATCTATTCTTGTCTTTGGTTTTTGGGGGCCCAATAAAAGGCGCCCGGGTTGGGAATAACACGCGATGATTACGTCATAGGAAAAAAACCCGGTTTCCGGGCCCAGAGCTGCGGGTGGGGGAAAATTTTCCGGATTTCGACGACCACAAACAACCAATTTTTGAGACTTGTGACGGGGGGGTAGCGGCCCCTAACTGGGATTCCGAGGCCCCCCATTTGCATGGTCGCTTGAGTTGTGACAACACGTAGGGTTTTAGTTGGGGGGGGGGGCGGATTTGAAACAGGGCAAAAAAAGGTGGGGGAGGAGGAAATTTTAGCAACCCTCAGAGGGAAAATAGGTCACTCAAACATGGGGTCAGGGTGGGGAAAGAGGGGGGGGTTTTGGAATAAATTACCCCCCCTACCTCAAAGCCCATAGCCAAAATTCATGCTGTTTGTTCCGGACGATCTTTTGACAAAAGAGCCGTTTTCATTCTAGTTGTCAACATAGCGCAAGCTTCGTGGGGGCCCTCCCAAACTGACCCCGAAAAAACCCCCCTTTTCCCCTGGGGCAGACCTCAATACTATTTACAAATTCCAATACCAACAGCCCAGGGTTGGTAGTCGAGGGGGAGGCGGATGTGGAAAGCGGGCAAAATTGGGGGGGGAAGGAGGAATTTAAAAAAAAACCAATCAAGGAAAGTAGGTCACGGTACTAAAAAGGATTTTGAACATAACACCAATGGTTATAAAAAAAAAATTGGGGGTCAAAGGTAAAATTTGGGGCCAAAAACGCCCCACTCCCAAACTCCAAATACAAAATAATTATAAAATTTTGTATACTAGATAAAGGAAAATGTATTTTTTAAAAACCATGCGAAGGTTTTTTACCCTTGTATATGATAAAAATTATATAAAAACAAAATAAGCATGATTAAATGGAATTGGGAATTTTTTAAAGACTCTATTGGGAATGGGAAGAAAAACTTAGATTGCAATTAAAAAGTGACCAACAACTTTGAAAACCTGTTTTGTTTTAAAATTATAAAATAAAAGGGCAGTTAAACTTACAGAGGGGGAAATTTTTTATGATTTTTTTGTTTATGCTAAAAATGATATACTATTGAGAGGCTTTCAAAGATAAAAATAGGAATGACACAAATGCTCCCAAAAACAAAGTTTTTTACTTACTTGTTAGCCCCTTTAAATTATAGATACGAATAAGACGAAAATAAATGCAAAGATATCCCTATTATGGAACTCAGACTTTCAGAAAAAAAAAAAACTTGAGGATATGGGTTAGTAGTATTTAAAATTTCAATACTTCACTGGGCTATAAATTTTTTTAAAATATCAGGATGGGTTTGGTTTAAAAATTATGATTTAAATGTGGGGGAGAGATTTCAACAAACATTAGATCATTGGTTTAAAAAAAAATAACCTTTTTTGAAATTTCTCTCAACACAAGGATCACGATAAAATAAATAATTAAAAATTTTTTAAAAGGGAAAAACAACATATTTTTTCAAGAGTTTGTTGTCCAAAAATTTTGTAAAAACTTTTATTTTTTTTAAATTTAAAAAATTTAACTATACATATTTTAATTATTATTATTTTATTATTTTAAATTATTATTTATTCAAACAAAAAGGGGGAAATATTACAATATTTAAATAATCCAAAATTTCAATTATAAAAGGGGTTGTGAAATCATAATAACATTCATTGGGCCTATATTTTGGTTTTTATTCCAATATATTTTTAAAATTTTTTACGAAATTTTTTCGGTGTTTGTACTCTACAAATTAAATTTGTAAACTTTTTAAAAAATAACTTGTTTAATTATGTACTTTTATATATTTGCATTTACAAAAAAAACCCAACTTTTATTTTTTACAAAAAACCGAAGAATTAAGCAATTTAAGTTATAAAAATTTAAGCTTGTAATTCTAAAATAATCTCCTTGGGTAAATTTTAAATTTTTGACAAAAATTATATTTTTTTAAAATATTGGGAAAAAAAAAGGTAAATCTATTATAATAATTATTTACCAAATTTTAAAATTGAATATAAATATATTTATGTTTCTTAAATGGGTATTTTCTTGATTTTTATTGCTAGCTCTGCTTTTTAAATTTTTTTAAATTCTGGGGACATTTTAAAATTTTCCAAATTTCTAATACCAAGTGTGGGTAAGCTAAACAATAGTGTATGAAAAATTAGATGTTTGCATTATTTTTAATTCATAAAAATATATTTAATTAAGAAGAAAATCATTAACTTTAGATCTATGGCAAATCATTCTGACCTACAAACCTTTTTAAGTGACACGTCAAACGAAGGCAAGGGGATAATACATTTATTTTATTACAATTAATATTCTGTTTTAGAACTTTTTGGATAAAAATTGTTTTAAATGCGTGAATTTGAATTTGAAAACTTAGTAGGGGCCCCTTGATTTTTTATTTTTTCAAAATAGAGTGAGTTTCATTACTATTTTTTTTTTTTTGAATCAGTAAAAGGTTTTCAAAAACACTCGTGTAAGAAATGAACTTAAATTTTTAATCTTTATATAAAACTTGTCCCCTAATAGGGCGGTTTATTAAAATTTGAATTACTGTGGGTTTTCGAATCTCTCAATATTTTTTTTCTTTTTTTTTACCAAAAACTAAATAAACACTCCTCTAAAAGTAAAATGTAATGATAATGTAATTTTATAACCGTACACATCTTTTTACACGTCCAGTATATCCACCTAACTTAAAAAACCGCGTCTTACCTTTCCCTTCGGTTTTACCCCCTTTTTGTAATAATTTCCCATGTTTTTAAATCAAGTACAAACACAACACCCCCCGCATCAACCATTGACCCCACTATGAAGGTAAACCCACATTTCACAAATTATAAATTTTTCGACCGCTCAGAGGGCCCACACGTAACGATGGCTAAAGGGGCGGGCTCCCCCTGACTATTTTTGGACTCCATCTGACTAAATTTTGGAGGGCAAATTAAAGTATATTTTAGAAAAAGTCTCAAATTTGCGTTAAAAGGTAGAACCAACACCCAATTAATCCTGTCATACAACCTTGATCCCCTTCACTGGCAACCAAATAAGATGAGAATTAGATACCCCCCGTTACGGGGGCGGGAAACTGATAAATCACAAACGGGCCCAGGACAAAGGGAAGAAAGACAAGTGATCACAATACAAAGTGATCAATGGCCACAAATAGGACATGACTTGTACCAAATGGTTGAACAAATGCATTGAAAAAAATGTTTGACATTTAACTGGTTGACCCAAAAAAACCAACTTATAAAATTTTTTCCTTATAATGATGATTTTAGTCCCCAAAATTTCGTAAAACCCGAAGGTTTGTAAAGCCGGTGCTAAAAAGATCCATAACTGGTATTTTTTTTCCTTTCTTTTCCCCTCCCATTTAAGCTATACGCCGGATAAGCAAATTTAAAAAGGGAAAATTTAAGGAAATTGCACTCATTTGGGGAGGATAGGAATAGGCTTTTAGGGGGAAAAAACCCCTACTTTGACCGGAATTTTAACCCCAAACTTTTTAACACTGTAATCCGTTCAATTGATATTTAGCATTGGACCCTTACCACAAAAGTTTTTTTTTAAGTTTTAAATTATATTTTAAAAAAAAATTTTACAGATTTTACTTGTTATTTTCCCCTTTACGATTTTGTTGTCGAACACGTTGTTTGCAATGTATTGACTTGTCGGGCAATTGGTTATTAATCCCTCTCGATTATGTAAACCAGCAGGCCCCTTTATTTGAACAGTTTATATCTTTCACATGGTCCAAACGGCCGATCAAGACACACTCAACTTTGAAATATTTTTATTTTTTTTGGTAAGCCAGTTTTGGGTGTCAAACACTTTGCTTTTTTATGCAAGTGGCATTTCAACATTTTACAGCTTGTCGGCCCGTTGAAGGGGTTCATCATGACTCTGTTAATTTTTAATTAAAAGGAAAGTAATACTTTTTATACTATGAATAAAAACTCAAAACCTGTTATGGTACCAACATATCTTAAGGGTCACCCGCTAGACCAGACCATTGTTAAAACAAGAGATTGGGGGTTTGATTCGTCGGGTGTACTGGGTAGGTTTTTTAAAAAAGATTCCCCCCTTAAAAGCAAAAGCATCACTTCCTCTAAATTTACTTTCCCAATTCCAACTAATTAGCGTAATTAGTACATATAAGTATACCACGAATGGAAGTAAGATCGGACTAAAAGAAAAAAAAAACCCCCTTTAAAATTTTATCACTCAAATTTTTTCATTAAAATTTCTTTGTAATACCGGGGAAATTATTTTCTTCTTCTAAAAACAATTTTATAAATATGGGCTAGTAGTATTCGGTACAATTTTGAAAATTTGGACACTGAATAATTCATTATTTTAAATTATAAAATTTAAGAACCCTTTGTAGCCAGGGGTTCAAACCAACCACAACTCCCGGGGGAGCCTCGGTGACATTTTTTTTTATCAGTGAAGTTTCTTCGGAAAAAAATTTGGGAGTGTTAACAAACGTTTGAACAAAGATCTACATTATCTTTCTTTTCCCAATCCGCCCGCCCATCCCCCCCCTACCCCCCTTTACAACAACACCCCCCTTTAACCATGTTTAAAAATTTCCCCGTCAAAATGTTTAGCCTTTCCCTTCTAGGGGAAGCTTGCTGTTCGATGGGCCCTTTAAAAATAGAGAGTGTCGTTCGCGAGAAAGGGTTTAAATTGAACGGGGTCCCCTAAGTGAACGAGTCGAAAAGTTCACCTTATCGATGTGAAAATATTTTGAAATTTAACGACACGATCAATCGGGGGGAATTCGGCGACCTCGGGCGCAAAAAATACGGGGGTAAGAAGTTTTTGTTTTCTTTTTTTAGCAAAATTTCCCCTGCGTCCCCCCCAACCTCCAAAGTTCTAAAACCAAAAAATAAACAACATTGTCCCACAGGGAGGGGTATTTTTAGGTAAAGGTAGAAGAGGTAAAAATACAAATGCATTCTTGGAAATTAAAAT
>JBCFYV010004242.1:0-23241 GCA_039000515.1 Timema cristinae | reverse complement strand
AATCCGAACCACGGGGGAGGCCTGGCTTCCCTCCATTCACAAGATGTCTTGCAAGTGAAGGAAGGGTTTGGAATCAGATAAATTTTTGCCGGACCGAACTATCAAAATACGTAGAAATTCGAAAATTTAATTTTTTTTCTTTTTTTTACAATGAAAATTTTTAAATAACCATGGACAAATTCAAAAAAAACGATTCTAACACCGGGGAACTCACAAACAAATTTTGGCCAATAAAATAAAAAGCGGGGGTTTCCACCAGTGGTCGTGTTTTGTATGGGGTCACAATATAGAGCAGGGGTCCTAAACATAGGGCAACGGGCGCCGTGGCACCCTCTAATCCTTTTGCGTCTGCCCACCACCTTTTGACCATAGCTGAAAAGTAATTGACTAATAATTCTAATCTGTAATTTTTCCGACAAAAATAAAGTGTGTGCTTATCTTCAGCTGTGCTGTTCTCAAGACGTTGGTGATTGAAAGCCATCCCCCCCCCCTTCTTTTTTTTAACGGCTAATTTACAAAGTGTACTTTTACTAGAAACCACCGTAGTTTCAAACTGAATAGTTTTTGCTTTTTCCTCATCTCAAAGACCTACCCCCTTCCATCATTCTCGTCAAACTCACTAATATCATGCTAATGCTTCCTATATACTTTATAAATATCTTGGCATGGGTCTACCTAGCTTTGTTGCCTGAATAAACACAGAACAAAAATTTTGTTAACGTATCCAAGCGCCAAAATGGTGGTCAGTAGGTTAAATACTTTCTTGTGTCTTTATTTTGGTCTTGTTAAAACCGTAAATAAAGCAGTATTTTTTTTAAAAAAATTGTCAACTTGAAGGGGGTTGAACCCCCCATTTAAACCCCCCCCCCCCCATTGCTATGGCCTTGAGTATTAGTCTAGGGGGCGGATTTATAGGCAATAAATTTTAAAAAAAGGGCAGGCAAATAGGCACTAAAAACCACAAAAATAGGAACATAAATAGGCATTATAAAGTTAAAAAGGCAATAAATAGGCACTAAAAAGAAAAAAATAGGCACATAAATAGGCATAGTAATGCAAAAAAAGGCACCAATACACTTAAAAAAATTATTAATCACTCATAAAATCCAGCATACACTTTCCATAAAAACATATTAATTACTATTAGAGTTAATTATCAAATACTTCTCAAGATTTTCAGGTGTAAATTTTATTCTGTTGTCTGACAAAATGTTTTTATACTGTGAGAAACTTCTCTCGACTTCACATGAAGTCATTGGGCAAAACTTCAGACAAGCTATTACAGCTGGACTAAGCTTGACTTCTGGGAGTGATGTAGTTTGTCCTTCTAAGATGTCCGCAATACTTGCCATCACTTTCCACCCAGGGTTCCGCTGCTTAATTCCGCTGTTAAATTGATCGACGATGGCTGTGCCAACTGAGCCAGAAGCCTGATTCAGGTTTTCTTCTATTCCCCGCATTATCTTCACAGCTTTCACAAGAGGCAAATCCCTCGCCTCTAAAGCTGTGATTGCTCCAGGAAGATTTTCAAAATTGCTTTTTACGTATGCCAGATCCACACTGACACTTGAGCAGGAGATGGCAGCATTTGCTTCTTTAATGGCGACATCTTATTTCTCGTCAAATGTTTGGAATACCTACAAGCAAAACGGTTGGTACATCAAAACTCAAGATTCTTTAAATATATTGTGTTCTACAATTATAACCATTAATTTATTTATTTTCAATAATGTGGACGGGCAGGTGGAATCAATAAAACTAGTGGTAAAAGCTCACTGCAATTTTAATTTGGAAAAGCACCTAAAGACAGTGTATTGTATAATACTTTTTGATTGTCACCCAGGTAATCTGCATAGTACAACGCAGCATGAAGCCATGTACCCCAACGCGTTAACACTGGTTGTGGTGGCAAAGGTGTGTTGGACAGGGCGACCTTAAATGAGAAGATTCGTGATGGAACCTTCAAAACACTTTCTTGACTGTTGAAATAATAGCGTTAACATTTTGAAAGCGTGATCTAATATCTTCTGCAACCCTATCAACAGCATGCGCCAGACAAGTCACGTGAATAAACTTGGTGTAGAATAATTTTAAGCTCGCAGCCGCTTTCAACATGTAGGCCGCACTGTCTGTCAGCAACACCAAAAACCTTTTGTCGTTGTTTTCTGATGGCCACAGGATACCTAATATAAACAAATTAACTTATTTATAATTATAATTTTTACAGGACTAACATTGCGAATCATTAAATTAACACAGTATATCTTGTGAAATTACATTATATACTTACGCAAAGCATCACGAACAACTATGGCAATTGTCGAGCTGTTGGTTGCCTCAAGCATCTTTGAAACAACCAAGTGAGGTTTCCCAGGACCCATAGAGTCTAATTTTACAACAACAACATTTGCAACATATCTGCCACAGTGGTCAGTGGTTTCATCAACAGTAGCCCAGATGTATGATTGTCCAATATCTTCTCGGATTTTCTCAACTGTCTTAATAGAAATAAAAAAATGTGTACTGTAAATAGTTTAAATCAATACAATTCAGTTAATATTTTTTAATGTCAGAAAGAAAAAAACGGTTATTGTAAAAACTTATGGATAAATAGGTTGAATGCAAGTAGTGTTTCCTCAGTTGATTTGTCTGGTATCTTCATGTTGGTATATTTGTTGAGAAAAGCATTGAAATCTGGATTCTCCCGCTTCTTCCAAGGAATATTTGCAGCTACCATCGCAGAGCATAAGTTAGCAGAAAATTGCTCTTGGGTTTTATCGGTATCGTTAATTTTAGGAAAAAATTGTTGAGATCCTGTTTTCTTCCCGGAAATCTTTATATGTAATGCAGTATTATTGTGTTGTTCTAGGTAATACTTCTCGCATTTTACCTAAATATTAAAAAGGGAAATTTTTACACAGTGATATATGTGGATTCTACAAATTAACAAAGCATCGCCTAACTAGAGAACTAAGATTGCTTTTAATGTTTTTTTCATAAATATTTCCACTTGGTCGTTGAAATCCTTCAATAAGAAATGAAACCTAGTTTGAACAATAGCAAATAATCGTGATTTACTTTTAAACAGTAGACAATATATTTAATAAAAGCCTTGACTTTCAAAACTAATAATTTCATTTTCCGCTTTGAAAAGATAATTTACCTCCTTGGAACATTGCTGACAAAAAATTATTTTGCCATCATTTGTGAAATTCCTATCACCGCCAATCCACTGTTTGAATAATACACTTTTACACGATTTCTCTTTAAGCATTTTCTACTAGTTCAATATTTTACACTGAGTCCAATACAAAGAAATATTAATGAACAGATATGTACATCTAACAACAGCGTAATATACACAACCACTGAATGAACTGACACTGCTGTGTGCTAGAAGAAAATCTTTGTAACTGGACTGACCAGTCTGAACCTATCACACCACTTGACACATGGGTTTTTCCTACAATCACGAGTATCCGCGTGGTGTAACCTATGGAGTGAAGTAGGAGGGGGGTAAGGGGGTGTGGGGCAGCCACAAGTTTTTAGAAATAAAAAAAGAGGGTGGGAGAAAGAGAGAAATATAAAAAGGCATTTTAATGCTCCCATTTGTAAAATAGGCACTAAACAGCGAAATAGGCATTTATAGGCACTATAAAAGTTATCACATTATCTTCGCAATCATCTAAAATAAATTTATACCTCAAAAGCCTACTTTTCAAAGCATTGGAATAAAAAAAGGCATTTAGAGCAAAATCCGCCCCCTAAGTATTACACACAACCACATGTAGTGTCAAAATCGCTGTTGGAAACTTAACATGACAGTTGAATGGGCATGTGTATAGCGTTAAGGCTGACCTCTGAGCCTGGTGGAAGCTAGTATATTTGCCTTGAAAAATAATTGGTGCCCGCCACACTACCGTTAGTTTTAAATGTGCTCTAAGGTACATAAAGGTTGTGGACTTCTGATATAGAGGTTTTAGCATTATATTTACTTTTTAAAATATTTTAATGTAGGAAGATGTGTAATTCTAATAGAAATGTAAGCTTTAAAGTGCTAAAAACGACTGCTTAGGTTCCTTTTGGCTATTCCATTCTGATAGTTTCTTGCTGACTTGATTTACTGTAGCAGTCTTGTAATGCTGCTAGCATAATATAAAATTATCCCACAACCTCAGGTTTGTTGATTCTCTTTTAATACATATTAGTCGCATATAATCATTATTATAAGCAATTTATAATAATTAAAACAAGTATTAGTAGATATGCAGGTTTAATGCCACGCTATTTTGGTTTGGTTTGTTGGTGAAGGTGAAGTAAGGATTTTATTCTGGTAAGGGATAGTTTATCCTAATATCCCTCTAAGCAAAGCATTTAATTTAAACTTTACCTATCACTCTGGTGTAGTTAACTGTAGATAGCTCAGGCTGTTAGTAATACACAATGAAAAAAACTTAAAAACTAAGATTTGAACGCTTCTATCAACGGGTTGCGATGGCTGCAGAAATAAAGTTATGGTCATACACTACAAAATGTTGGAAACCACTATAGTAAAGTTAGTTAACTTTTTTAATTTAAAATACACGATTTGAACGATATCTGCAAATCTAAATAAATATATCTAAGCTCAATTGGATATTTAGCTCAGATGTAGGTAATCTGAAATAAATAATTCAAGTTATTTCCTTATGCACTAATAAAGCCTTGTAGCTTTAAATTCCAGTATGAACAAATAAATAAATTTAAAAATACAGTTGCCTAAAAGTTCTGTTCAAGGTTTGATTATCAAATCCAAAATTTAAAAAAAAAAATTTCGAAATGCTTAGAGTTGGGAAAAACACTGGTTCACACCTCCTCTCCTCCCCCCAACCCACAATATATTTCGTGCAACGCCCCTGGCTGACTTATCAACTATTATTCTGTGACTTGAATTATTAAACAAAGGAACAGCCATAATTCCTTCCCGAAGCAAAAATTTCATAACCATATTATATTGAAAGTTCAATAAATATAATAAAATAACGTATCTTAAAACTTGATTATATTTGTTTGGATGACAAACTTTGTGTAGTTGTCTTACATTCAACGATCATTTAGTTTATAGACTTGTATAAATTACCTATTATCATATTACGAATAACAATAATTAAATAAGTTAGCTTAAAACTTTACATTTTTTTGAACATCATTTGTATAGACAGGTGTCTTACGTTCAAATGGCCATTTGGGTTATAGGTTTGTAGTTATTTCGTACCAGAATCCTAGTATTAATATTTTGGTAGGATCAACTGCCATTTATAACGGAAGTAGAAATTCCCTTCTGAACGGTATTTTATCCTACCTAAATACGTTAGTATTCTGGTACTAGATAAAAACTTTAACTCAAGCTTCCTTCAAAAATCATGGTATATATTAGAATACATCAACTTCTTTAAAGAAAAATCTTAAGAATTTCGACCTTTGTTAGATTCTTCAAAAATTTTATCAACACATTTAATTTATTGAATTAATCACACATTGATGTATCCTCATATATTTAATTAAATTAATGAAATATGTCCAAATACCACACTGCCTTGCAAGTGTGTAGTAGAGAAAGAGCTGTCTGAACATGACAGCTCGACAATTTCAGCCACAGATGTGTATCCACTTATATAATAGAGATCAATGTAAAATATACACACACTTTGTAAGATACATATTAATTTTCTGTTGGTACATTTTACTTTTAAAATTTGGCTAACATTATTGTTCTTGGAAATGGCGGAATAGGATTCGTTTTTATTTTGTATATCTCAAGGAATTTCGTTTCTTTTCTAAGAATGTAATTGATAAACTAATTTAAACACATGTTTTATATTTCTTCAATTGGATCATTAATGTTGGAGGGATTTTAAAATAAAATAACGTTATTTAATCATCCCCGGACCTTTGAAACGGGTGTATTTGAGGAGGCTACTGTTTACCCAAACTATGATCGAAACTTGTAATAACACGGATGCTTGTGAAGATACTGAGTACGTGCTTTTAATTGAAGGTCCAAGAGGGTGGGGCGATCATCTCTTCCCTCAAACATTAAATTAAAATTATGAAATCAAATTCTTAACAATGTTATCTAAGTTATGTTATTACTCCTTTACTAATAAGTGTCACTTTAGCTGGGCGCCACCTTTATTAAAATGACTTGTCTACATTCATAATCACATAAGTTCACAAAAAATAATAATGAAGTGCTTTGTAGCTTAAATAAGTGTGTAAACTGCAGATGTGATGTTATAGTGTTTTTTATAAAGAGAGATTTAAAGTAAATCCGAGCCTTTCCTCATATCTTCCTCTCTCCTTTCATCATTCTTCCTCACCTTTTATTTTTTCCATTCTTCTCTCTCTACTCCTCTTTCCTATCCTCTCTTACATTCAATGTCTGTGTTTCTGCTGCATATGTGAACATAGGTGCAAATTACACCCTGTACAACACTTCACACACCTCAAGGGCACTTATCTTCTCCACATCAGGTTTCTTAAAAACCTATAATACAACTGCTCCTGCTGCCATCTTTTTAAATTCTCTATGCTCCAACATATTTCACACACTGTACTTTCTCAGCCCTATTCCAGCCAACTCCATAACATTATTATCTGCTTCCTTGTCATTACCATCACACCACACTTCACCCTGTTAAAATTCATTGTGCACACTCTTTCACTTCCTCATTCCATTCATTTAGATGTTTCTGTACATTTTCTTCCTTCTCCCTCTCATACCATAAAGTCATCATCAAACATCACTGCTTTCATTATTTCCCCCTGAGTTTCCGTGCCACTTTATTCATGACCATGAGCAATTTCCATTATCATTACAAATAGTATTTGTGAGAGAGCAATCCTTAGCTTCACTCCATTTTTATTTGGAACCACTCTGTCCACTCCTTCTCTGTCTTAAAACAACCTATGTTATCCTCATAAATATTCTTCACTCTCATTACAACTCCCCTTTCCATACCAGCTATCTCCATTGCTTTCCAAACTTTATTTCTATCCACACTGTCTCATTATGCTGTCTTTACATCCACAAATACCATTACCAAGACCTTACCAAATTCATACCTTCTTTCTATCAGCTGTCATATCCAGCAACGGTCAAGTCTAAATAGACTTAAATATACAATATTGTAGACCTCTTTTCCCCAAATTCCGGCTCGTTCGGTCTCCACCTTCCTTTCATGTTTTTTCTTATAATATTCTATTTCCCAATATCGTATCTTCTTATATAGTTTTTTAAAGTGACTTATCATCATTATTCCCCCTTAATAATACTGCTTCCTGTCTCCTTTCTTAAAAATCTGTACATTCTATAATTACCTTCTTCCACTTATTGCTTTTCATAGTTTCATCCAGTTTAATGTACATCTTCCACCTCTTTCTATGCAAGACCCGCTCACTCTTTTGCTAATTCTTCACACTCCTCTGCTTCACTCTCATCCTTTCCTTCTTCCATGTTGAACACAACATATCAAAATATTGCCTACATGTTTTTTTTTCTTATTCTCCTGTTTACCTCATTCTTCCCTCTTCTTCTATCATGCTTAACTTCTTGTCTTCGATCTTCTCCTGTTTCCTACCTAACTAATATAACACCTTACTTCCATCTACATTCCTTTGCAGCATATCTGTCCATTTTTTAATACAATCCTTCCTGGCATCCTGTACCATCCACTTCGCTGTTCTCTTCTTCTCCCTTTATTCTTCCTTTGTTTCCTCAGTCCTATTAGTAAAACTCCTGAATGATTTGTTATTTTCCTCTACTGCTTCCTTCACTGTCACTCCACCGTGTCTCCTTCCTCTTATTACTTGTCTTCCCACACATCCTCTCTAGCTTCCACCAAACTTTTCTTAAGCCTTCCCCATTCCACCTCTACACTTTACATCCCATCCTTGGGTATGAAGCTTCTTGCCTTTCATAAATACAGTTCTCTTTCCCCTTCATTTATAAGTCTTTACGGTCCACACCCTTATCCTTCTTGCTTTCCTACTTTTATCCTACATTCCCCTCCCACTATATCTGCCACCAACAACCTGTGGTCCCTATCTAGAGACATACTTGGTATCACCTTAACATTTACAGTTTGCCTTTACATATCCTTGTCCATAAGGCTGAGGTTACATTGGATAATAATTTGTACAAAAAATTATTCATAAGAAATCTTATGAACACTCACAAATTCTCACTAAGTCATAGTAAGTAAACAACTCAATATGTTTGTATATGTGTGGTTATATTTCTTGCAATATATTCTTATGAGTTCATATGAAGTCTTACAATTTTTCTATGCGAACAAAATGTTTTGTTTTATCATCAGATTTTGAAAGAAAAAATAGAAGTCTTTGGTGTCAAAATAGATTGTGAGGAGCTAATATAATTGGTTGTTGATAGGAGATCATTATGGGGTTAAAATGTAATCAATACCATAATAAAGATGTTACAGTAATTTAACTTAGCACTGCGTCTTACTACCTGTTCAGATTATACGCTTAAGTACCTACTAATTACACTGATGAGTTAGTAATTGGAAAGGTTGAATTTAGAGGAAGTGAACCCACATTTGTGTGAAGGGAGGGTGAACAAAATTTAGGAAAAAACATCCAAAGTTCATCTGACCGAGATTCGAACCTCAATCTCCCCTTTCTCTGTAGTCAAGCTCAACACGAAATTAGCATGTTAGCTAACTATGCCATCGAGGCGGGTCAAAATAAAGAGCTGAACAAGAAGTTATGGAAGAAAGAGGCGGGGAACATGAAATCATTGGTTAAATAATGTTACATAATATATATTAATCGTGCTTTGGAGAAAGGAACTAGGTCAAAAAAATACTATTTGTGTTGTTCTTGGATCTTATACATTTCTAACAACGACACATATATAAAATAAAATAAATTAACAACTGAAAATTGTTTATCGAAGCATGTGAAATTAAAACACTTTTTTTGGCTCTCCTTAAAAGCACAATTTATTTATTATGGTTCATGATTTAAATATTGTACAAACTTATTTTAATTTCATGGGTGGTTTTAGTAGCCCTGTTGAATCATCGTGGTGCTTTGCTTTTGTTTTGAAAGTGTTGTAGACTTTCATTGTTTTCAAAAGCATCTGGTAAATCAATAATAATGTTATGAAGTAAGCAGATTGATTTTACAATCAAATCAACTGTTTCAGGACGATTTTCTATTTCCGTTTTGAGAATTCTCCATTTTGAGGTAATAATACCGAAAGTGCATTCAACAAGGCGTCTTACTCGGGAAAGACTTTGATTATTATTATTATTATTATTATTATTATTATTAGCGCTGCGTCTTACTACCCATTCGGGTTATACACACTTACGCTAATGTGTAATGGTAGGGTGATTGTGAGATGAAATGAAGGACCTACAGTTTAACGTGGAATCCGAACCACGGTGGAGGCCTGACATTCCCCACATTCACAAGATGTCTTGTCAGAAGTGAAGGAAGGGTTTGGCAATAAGATAAATCTATGCGGGACCGAGGATTGAACCCCGGACCCCCAGCACAGAAGTCTGACACCTTACCCTAGACCACCAGGTCACCTACGACTTTGATTAAAAACTTCTTGCTCTATAGAGAGGTCTTGTCCTTAAAATGGTCTCATCAAATATGTTTTAAAGGGATATGCTGCATCTCCTACTAATACATGTGGAACCATTATGTCTGTATTTGGTAAGATCCTTTCCGGCGGTATGCTGAATATGTTTGAGTATCTATGGAGTAATGGTTCAACAGCTTTTAAAATATAATCAAATGCAGATTGTTTCATTCGAGTAAATTAAAAAAAATTCTGGTCATCACTCTTGAGTTCTTCAAACCATCTGGTGAATTCCCCGTTCTCGTTCCTTGATGAAAAATAGCTTTTTACTCATTCACGTTTCTTGTCCAACAAGAGCAACTTTACCGTAGGACTTTCCAAAAGTAAAATTCAGACAACAGATCCATTGCACTTGGTTGAAACAACAAACGTTCTGAAGATTCTGTAAGTACCCTTAACACGTTTTTGCATCTAATGTAACCACTCTGTCTTACAAACATTTTCTGACATATTCTTACAAATTTGTAAGAAATATTTTTCTTGCAAATTCTTATCCGATATAACCACCGCTTGAGACAGAAATTTATTACAAACCTTTGCAACCTATTCCAACTGTACTTAGTAATTTTATGTATTTTCCTTTTCTTCTTGAACCAACTGTCCACGACGTTCATTCCATCTAGTGCACACAGTTCCAGTAGCATTCTACCTTCCGTGTTTCTCTCTATCCGTCTGTAATGTTCCAGCACTTTTTCAAAACCTTCTCCCTCCTTCCCCGCTTGAGATTTAAAGTATCTCATCACCACTTGCCTTTAGTTTCCCAAGTACCGTTATAATTCTCCCTCAAACTTTTCCTGTTCTTCCAAGGGCAAATTGCAAATTAACTACTTTCAACATAAATTTAATCTTTATTGACTTCAAAATTTGTTAAACTCCTTACAAAAATTACGAACACTACCAAAATTGTTTTATTATGGTCAATTGTAACTTGAATTATCTTAAATCAAATTGTTGATAAGGTATCAATAACTGCATATATTGGTACCATACATCCTTGAAGGGGTGTTAATTATTCAAGAATTTTTCTTAGCACCAAGTCTTACTACCCATTTGGGTTATACACTAATGTACTAATCATCCTAATGGTTTTGAGTTGAGGAAGGCTATATTCATAGGAAATGTTTCCTCATTTATATGAAGGGATTGTAGAAAACATTTTTTGAAAAACCACTCTCAATACACTCAACTGAGCTTCAAACCTTAATCTACCTGTTGTTGGTGGCATTCTAATCTACTACTAGAGTAGTGCATTAGATCATGCAGCCACCAAAACAGGTAGTTTTAGATATAGGCCTACCATTTTCTAAAACAGGTTTTCTAATAAATAGGAATATAAAATCGCTATGTATTGTAATTATTATTTAAAGAAACTAGTTTTGTGTTTAAACTAATATCAGATATTCAAGGCTAGCAGTCTTGGGATGGAAATTATAAGATCTTGCAAAATTTAGTATAGGTTAGTTCTGAGATTTTGTTACTGTAACCCTACTCTTTACTTAAAATAGTTATCATTTCCTCTACTCTCATATATGTGTGTGCAGTAAAATGGTTTTTGGTTAAATATTTTATTCACATATATTTTCAGAAGTGTTTGGACTACCAAGCCTTTGGGAATAGCTGACATTCCAAGGTTATCGGAGATAGACCAACAATGTTTGCAGTTAATAAATGAGGTAATAATACTAAGATATTTATTCCAATGTAATATTGCATTTTAGGATTTCAAACAGTCAGATAATTTATAGTCATTAACAATTTTTTTTTTTTTTTAATGCACCTTACTGTTCGTTCGGGCTGGCTACAACTTTAATTCCTAAGATACAAGATAAGGGTTAATTTTAAGAAAAATCTTTTAGCGTGTGTCTGTGGAGAGTTGAAAACCACTGATATGAAAAATATTACCCTCAGGAGTGACTCAAATCAGCCAACAATGCAGATTGATGAACAACATTTTCTGTGCACACATTTATTTATCAAATAAGTAGACATACAGTCCAATTTTCATAGGAAGGGCTCAGTAGAAAATACCATATTTTGTGGCTAAAATTGATGAGCTTACTTTCATATTGTTGTCATAGTATAAATGTATAACTGTTAGAACAAGTGAATGATATTTTATGTATCTGGGTATAATGTTCTGTAAGATTAGAAGAATAGATGGTGAAATTGACAGACGAGTGAATGTATCTCGAAGAGAAGCTGGATGTATGTGGACTACTGCAAAGAATAAAGTAGTAACAAAAGAAGCAAAGATGGCAGTATATAAAAGTGTGTTAGTGCCACATCTATGGATGTGAAGCTTGGGTTTGTCAGGAGAAACACAAGAGCAAGGTGAATGCGGTTGGAATGAGATAGCTAAGAAATGTATGAGGAAAATTATTATTATTATTAGCACCGCGTCTTACTACCCCTTCGGGTTATATGCACTTACGCTAATGTGAATTGGTAGGATGATTGTGAGATGAAATGAAGGACCTACAGTTTAACGTGGAATCTGAACCACGGTGGAAGCCTGGCATTCCCCACTTTCACAAGATGTCTTGTCAGAGGTGTAGGAAGGGTTTGGAAATCAGATAAATATGTGCCGGGATCGAGGATTGAACCCCGGCCACCAGCACAGAAGTCTGACACCTTACCCCTAGACCGCCAGGTCACCTATGAGGAAAAACTCGCATGAACAGTCAGTAGTGAATGGTTGCTGAAGTAGTGTGGTTTGAAAGAGAATCCAATAGGTAATTGTGAAGGAAGTGTTTTAAGGTGGTTTGGGCATGTTGAGAGGATGAGTGTGGATCAAGTGACAATGGAAATATATGAAGGTAAAGTGTGTGGATCTAAAGGAAGGGGTAGGCTATGTAAGATGTGGCTAAGTGTTGTAGACGATTATGTGAACAAGAGGAACATAAAGAGTTTTAATAATAAAATAACATGTATAACTCGGTGTATGGATGTTGTTGAAGCGAAGGAAGTATGCAAGGATAGGAAAGTGTGGAGAACGTTAGTGAGGATGGATTAAGTATGGAGTTATTTTTTAGGTATATCCACAGTTTTTTTTCCAACCCCATAAGGGATCGAAGGGATCGGCGAGATTAGGTGTGTGTGTGTGTGTGTGTGTGTGTGTATATATATATATATATATATATATATATATATATATATATATATATATATATATATATATACTTTCTTAGTTTTATTTCATAAGTATTATCTATTAAAATTGACAGCTTGAAATAACCTAAGCTCACATATGAATATGGGAAAGTAGTCTTAGATCTAGTAACTTGTATAGTTATCCTATGAAAAGTGTACTGTACATTGATTCATATTTGGTGTATAGACACAATTTGAGCCAGAATTGATTACTTAAAAATTATATTAGAAGAGGTTAAAAAGAATAGAATAATTTTTATTTCCCACACCCGCCAAGAAAAGTTAATACAGCGCCCTGTAATCAATTAATACAATTCCCTTTGGTTGCCTATTTCAAGTTGTGAATGTACATTATTGGCACTCTAGTCAAAATTGCCAGATGTCTTGATCCAAACAAAGTAGGCCTACTGTCTCCTGTAAATCTCTCGCGAGTCTCCTGTAAATCTCTCGTGAGTCTCCTGTAAATCTCTCGTGAGTCTCCTGTAAATCTATCGCTAGTCTCCTGCAATTTGTAAATGGTATCCTCTAACAATATTTTGAGTTAAAGTTCTTTAATTAAATTCCAGGATATAATTTTAATGTTTCATTATTTAATGCTTGCAAGGCATCAAATAGCTCCTCTTTACTTGACATTGTGAGAACTACAAATGTTAGTTCTTGTCAACATTAATAGTCCTCATTTGTTCAAACAACCACACACATTACACCTATAAATCACAAGTTTAATTCATGACTGAACAAATGTGTTCTCTCTGTAGTTTCTTGTCAGCTACGAGTGTGATGCAACATCTGAAGCTCTTTTCAATGACTGCGAGAAGCTGGGCTTTGCTTTTCCAAACACTATTGAAAGGAAGGAAAGGATTAAGAAAGAGAATATTATAAAAATACTGGAGCACCTTACTGCCAACAACTTAGTAGATTTTTTTGAGGTAAGATTTCCACAATCATTTGATACATAACTAGCAAATTATTAATACAAGATACCCAGCAGCCGAGTACAAGAAGAACTTTGAGCGCCATTTTATTGTTAGTAATGCAGTTTGTTTATAGCATTTGTGCGCTCAGCGTCTCTCTGTGTGTATTTATATTTAATTTCTCGGCGATAATCTGGAATTTAACCTGGTATATTAGTAGGGTCCTTCTGTACATTTTACCAACTTTATCATAAATTTAACAATTTTTATTTTATCAAACCCTTCCTTCACCTCTGACAAGACATCTTGTGAATGTGGGGAATGCCAGGCCACCACCGTGGTTCGGATTCCACGTTAAACTGTAGGTATTCCATTTCATCTCACAATCACCCTACCATTACACATTAGCGTAAGTGCGTATAACCCAACGGGTAGTAAGACGCGGTGCTAATAATAATAATTATTATTAATATTTTATAAAACAAATGCCCATTTATGGGAAAATAACTCTTGAATACCCAAAAACATTTATTATTCTACTAGAAATCCTTTATATGAGAGCAAGATCACTTGTAACTAAGTTTCCCAACTTAACCCTTTTCTGCGTTAATCGGATATATCCGATCTCAACAGTATAGCCATTGACTGCGGAAATCGACTTTACCACACTACGTGTAAACTTTATCTCCCTTCGCTGGGACAGTCGGAAATAGCCACTAGAGTGTTATAATGCTGAATTTTTCATACTAGCATGCACATGTGCCTCTGACTTCTGGTTTTTAATTTCGAGAACTGTCAATTACCAGTTATTAGTTTAATATTTGTGATATCTACCTGGTTATTCTACTGTATTAGTAACATTTAATTTATGTTTGATGAATTCGTGACATGTGAATTGTAGTAAAAATAATATTTCTGTAGCAATAGTAAAATTCTATTAGCGTGTGTTTGAGAACTTTATGTTAGATATTATAAAGACAAACCTGTAATAAATTTTGTTTGCTAGTTGGCCTATGTTTTGGTTTTGCGAAGTGCACATATTTTATTCAAAATATGAATCCCAGAAGAAAGAGGTTGTCCAGTGAAGCTATTGAGGTGATATTGAATTCTGATTCTGAGTGGGATGACATTGACATCAGTGATGACATTAATTCTAGTGAAGAAGATGAACCAACTGGTATTGATGTATTGGGAGATAATTTTGCTGATGTTATGGAATCAAATCAATTATGTAAATCTAGATTGGATACCTACATTTGCAACCCCCCCCTTAATATCTATAAGGTGAGAGAGGCAGTAAATTAGGTAAAGAGTTACCTGAATGAACATAACAATTTTATTTAGTCAAAAAAGAACAATAACAAGCTGAGCAAACAATCAACACCGCGTGAAGCGCGCTTTTCCGTCCACCGCGGAAATCAACTACATCAAAGGTAAACATAAACGTTACCTCCTCAAAACAAATCACATTACATTAAACCCATCAAAGGTAACGGTCCGGGATCTCAGTGACATGGTCTTTGGTTACTTCGTTAAATTGATTAGTTCCTAAACTGGTTACTCTAGCGTTTAAGTTATCCACCCTAGTATAAATATATATTTTTCTTACAGACGCCCGTAGCAAACGTGACGTCATAGCAATCAAACAAGGCCACAAGGTAATAATAACTTAACAACCCTAGGCGTTTAACTTGGCGAACAAAGATGAGTCCAGAAACAGCTATACTCGAAAACAACATAAGCCGGGTTTCGAACCCAGGACCTGACAATCTCAGGCTAAAAGCTAATATTGGCAAATGTATGAAGTACATTTGAATAGGGCCCAGACCCTGAATATAAGTGGTGGCGAAAGCGACGGTCTAACTCCCAGCAGCGATAAGCGCGTAGCATAGTCAATATTCAAATAAACATAAGTTAATAACAAAGTCCAAATAGTAATTTAGAAAGAGTTCCCCCCATGACGCCGAAACAGTAAATTTGGTAGGAAGGTAATATCCCCCGAAACCCAGTCGCTGCCCTCACCTCTTATCCTCGAGCCGGTGGGGTAGTAAGTGACCTGAGATCCCGGTACCGCTAGTATTTATACAAAATATAATTCTCAGAGAAGGGGGGCGGATCGAAGGAAAGGAAGGTTGGAGAACATTACAAACAAGGGGGGAGGAGAGGTTCGAGACTCATATCGAACACCTAGCACCTTCTCGAAGCTCGGCGAAGGCGGAAACGGAACTCTTCTATCCATCTTCTCTGCTGGCCGAACACGTGGTCGAGCCTCGTTGCCGGCAGGCGCGGACACGCCTTCAGTCAGTCCGATGTATTTGGCGAGAGCGTAGGTCGCCGGTCAAGCTAGTGCCGCGTGTTGACTCAGTTGGCTGTCCCAGTTGGCGAGTGTTGTTACCATGTAAGTCGTTACATCGCTGTCCCAGTTGTCTGTCCGAGTTGGTGAGTGTTGTTACAATGTAAGTTGTTACATCCTCCCCCCTGACGGGATGTCAGAAGGAGTCCTCAGCAGTAGGCGTAACGGCAGGGCGGTACCTTCCCTGCCGTTAGTGGCAGACAATGGGGAGATGATCCACACGAACCCTCATGACAGTCCTTGGATAGCCGGCCTCATGGTCAAGTAGTAAGCCCACCCGGTAGTGGCGCTCTGACAGATCCTGGAGTAGCTCACGCCGGAGTACTACACGCACGGCACTGACGCTCTCGCTCTCCTTCTTTCTGACGACCCATTGAAGCTGAGACTCGTCCCACATATCAGTCGGCCCAGCCAGCCTCCGTCTTCTGTAGCAGACGCGTCCGATATCTCGCCCCGAACCAAAAGGGAAGGGGAGGGAAGGGTGAAGACCTCTCTGAGAACAAATAAACTACAGTTACAAAAATAATATAAGTGTACAGTCTACAATGCTCTGACACGGCTGCTGGCAGGCGCAGTCCATCTAATCCAGTTCATCACGGCACTTAGTGCGCATCCACATGAGGCTATGCCTCCAAGTAGACACAACAGGAACAAGAGTGTTCTACAAGGGCAAGCACTGCATCATCTTCCTTTTTCATATAGTACGCGCGCACACACGCGTATGGATTCTTCCAAGTTCCCAGAGTGACACTCAAACATAAGTCACTAACCATTAGATATATATAGAAGTTCGGGTAGGCCTACCCCTAAGATTCGAATCAATGTCCAATATAACAAATAAACATAACCTACGATAAATCCTAAACTTTACACTATATACTTATATAACCTATGATAATTCCTAAATTTTACTCCATATACACATAAATAATACTTAACCAATAACACGTCCTGCCTTCATGCACAGGACGAGGACTCACTACGTCACCGCCTTGAGGTGGCTAACGTGGGCGCGGCGGGTTACAGAAGGGTCCACAATGTCCACTAGTAGGACTGAGACGGGCGTTAGGAACTTGTCGATGTGCCATGGCCCACTCCATTTGAATGCCAGCTTAGCCGACGTCTTGTCCATCGCCGAGCTCAAGGGGAAGCATTTACAAACTACTTTGTCACCCACATTAAACGGGACGGGGACACGTCCCCGATTGTAAGTAGCAGCTACTTTCCTTCTAGACTTTAACAAATTTTTATAGGCGAGTTCACACTTCTCTTCAAAGGGGCGGTCATGGGCGTCAGATAAGAGCGGGTCAACATCCCACGTGGTTAAGAGGGGGTGGTTTAAATCCCTATTCAAGAAGACCGAGGCAGGAGTGGCTCCGACTGACTCGTGGTACGCAGAGTTGAACGCGACGTTCAGAAAGTCGAGGTCCTTGTCCCAATGAGAGTGGTCCAGGTGGTGGAAAATAGTTAGCGCCACATTTAAATTCCTATTAAAACGCTCAACGTGGTTGGGGGAGGGGTAGTATGGGCTGGTGGTCACGTGTTTGACCCCCCACGAGAAGCACATGTCTTTGAAAGCCTTCGAACGGAAACAGGGGCCATTGTCACTAACCACAACCTTAGGGGTTCCTAGAACGCCCCACACCCGCCTAGATAAGGCATTCACAGTCGTAGATGCCTTCATGTTCCTAAGGGGAATTAACACCACAAATTTAGAAAATGCATCCAGCACTACCAAAATAGACGTGTTGCCCTGGGAGGAACGCGTAAGGGGCCCAACATAGTCAACAAAAACTTTCTCCCAGGGGCGTGTGGCAACGTCAGCAGAATGAAAACCAAATTTCGAGTTTTGTGAGGGTTTGGCCCTTTGGCAGGCCTCACACTTGCGCACCCACTCCCTCACGTCCTTGGGCAAGTTGGGCCAATAAAACTCTTTGGAAACTTTCTTCTCAGTTTTGAGCACCCCACAATGCCCACCCAAAACAGAATCGTGGAAATACTTAAGTAGCATAGGCCTGAGCTTCTCGGGAATATAGTATTTGGGTCTCCCCCTAATATTAGTCACTAAGAGACCCTTGCGCATGCGATAGTTCCCAACTACTTCCCCCGTTCTAATCCTATCTACGAGCTGTTTACAAAATTCATCCTCGGCCTGATGAGCACCAATTGAAATAAAAGATTCTGGGATGGTGTGAATCACGCCTAGCGTTCCCGCCTCCGCTTCATCTCCTACAGGGTCAAGATCCTCTGCCATCCGCGACAACGCATCAGCTACAACATTCTCTTTACCCGCGACATGATGGGTAGTGAAGTCAAACCTAGAAAGCCTCCAGATCCAGCGGCCTATTTTACCCAACTGTTTGGGGTGGTTCCATAGCCAGGTCAGCGCCATGTTGTCTGTATACAGGTCAAACTTTCTAAGCTCTAGGTAGTCTGAGAACTTTTCTACTGCGAAAACACAACCTAGGCATTCCTTTTCGTACGTACTGTACTTTTTTTCAGCAGCATTTAAGGTCTTGCTGGCGAACGCTACCGGCCTACATCCATCAGGGGTTCGCTGCGAAAGCACCGCGCCGAGGGCAATTGACGACGCATCAACATGTAAAATAAAAGGGAGGGAGAAGTCGGGCATGCGCAATACCGCCGGAGAGACAAGGTGCCGTTTGAGGGCGAGAAAGGCCTCATTTTGTTCCCGACCCCACGCAAATACAGTTCCCTTTTTCTTAAGGGTGTTTAGCGGGTAAGCTAACTCAGAGAAAGAGGGGATAAACCTGGCGTAATAAGCGCACATCCCCAAAAACCTAGAAGTTCCCTTTAAATTCTTCGGGGTAGGGAAGTCAAGAATAGGCCTGACTCGCTCAGGGTCAACGAGCAAATTTCCCCGGGAAATAACATATCCCAGATACGGGACAGACTCCTTAGCCCATGTAACCTTTTCGGGATTAACAGTGAGTCCAGCAGAGCGCAGACGTTCTAACACAGTTTCTACGTGACGCAAATGGTCCTGAAGTGAATTACTATAAATGCAAATATCATCGAGATAATTGAAAACAAATTTAAATTTTAAGTCGGCGAGAATATGATCTAACACTCTACTAAGCGCTTGTCCCCCGCAACTAATGCCTAACGGGACTTGGTTAAATTCATAAACCTGCCACGGAGTTACAAAGGCGGTAAATTTCTTGGATGGCTCTGAGAGCGCGCATTGGAGGAAGCTAGCGTTAAGATCAATGAGACTGTAATACCTGGCTTTACCAAGGTGTTGGAATGCCGACTCTAGGCTAGGCATCGGATAAGGATCGAAAACAAGTTTCTTATTAAGTTTCCTGTAGTCAACAATGAGGCGATGCCCCTTGCCCTTGCGGGGAATAATGAAAGCGGGGCTGGCATACGGTGATTTAGACGGGCGAATGACCCCTTTTTTTTCCAAGTCGAAAATCAGATCTCTAAAAATCTCCATTTTGGGAGGAGCGCATGAGTATGGCCCTGACCGTACGGGGATGTTGTCAAGAGCAACAATGTCGTAAGGGAGGATGTCGCATTTCCCCCACCTATCAGTGATTACATCAGAAAACCGGTTAACTACCCTTTGAATGGCCTCTTTATCCCTATCCAAAGGAAACAAGCATGGCGGCGTTTTCTCGGTCGCAAACGAGACAACTTCCCCTGGCGCAAAACTAAAGGAGACAATACGTTTTCCCATATCCAACCTAGCGTTGGTCTCAAACAAAAAATCGTTCCCCAAAATCATGTCAAACGGGAGGGTCGGCACTACGTAAAAGAAACGTTTCCAAGAAAACCTGTCAATTTTAATGGAGAGACGTACCTTATGGTCTACCATTAAACATTGCCCATTCGCAACAGTGTACGATTTCGGGCCAATATCTTCACACATAATATTAACTTTGCCCCCAATAATACCAAGAAGTTTCTCACTAATGAAGGAGTTGCTCGCCCCAGTATCAAATAACCCTAAACATCCCACAGGACCAATACAAACATTAACCATGGGATTCAAAATCCGCGGCATAAAACTTACAGACGCGGCCGTACCACGGTCGCGAGCGCGCCTTAATAGTTTACCTGCCTGCACTCCCTCTGAACGTGCCCCAATCTATTGCAGCGGAAACATCTAACTCTAGAAATGTCACGAGGCCCGCGGCCCCCTTGGTTAGCACCCACAGGGTTACTACCCCCAAGTACCTAGAACGGTTCCCGAGCGGACGAGCGCCGATAAGCGGCACAGGAGAACTTGCTCCGGGATTTGAACCCGACTGCGCGCGGCTTACAACCACAGGCGCATGCGCATTGAGATATTCCTCTTCTGAGAGAAGAGTCTCTTCAACGTGCGAAGCCAAGGCATAGAGATCAAGTATACAAGTTGGTTTACTTGAGAACACAAAATGGCGCCTGGTAAGCGGCGACACATTCTCCAAAATAATATTTACAAGTTCAGGCTCCTTAAGATCGGCATTGAGTACGCGAGCTGCCTCCGTGATAGATAGAACAAAGTTCCTAAAAGTTTCACACGGAAACTGAAATCTATGCACAACCTCCCTGCATAACTTCTGTCTAACTCTACTAGGTAACAACGTATTAAGAATCTGGTCAGTTACTGCCTTAACTGATAAACCTGCCTGAATACCCCCGGAAAATAATTCGGTTAAGAATCCCGACGTCTTGGACAAACACAATGTCAAAAACTCGGGCTCACTAACGAGTTTAAGGCGGGATGCCCGGCTAATTTCAACCAAGAAGTTAAATAACTCCGTGTAGTTCTGACCACTGCACACAGGAATGCGACCTAATATTTCCAATAGTACCTTACTATGACATTTAACAGATACCGCTGGCGTTTGGAGGACGGGGGGAGGGGAGGGCATCATCGGTTGTTCACCACTCGCAACTGTGTCCATGCCAAAATCTGCCGGAGATTCCCCCACCTCACTCACTAGTTCGCATAAAATAGACCTTAACTCACCCACCGTTGCGTTGGGTGGAGTAGGGGTGGACCAATTTTGGAGCTCGGCGATGAGTTGTTCACGGTTCAGTCTGTAGACATCAGATCTCGTCAGTTTGGTTGATGGCTTGTCGTCTGGTTTCAGCGGAGGAGCCATGGCCAATGACAGTATGAAAAAAGATACAAATAGGTATTAGTACAATGTATTACATAAAATATAACCCTCTGGCATATTTCCCTTTTTTGTTTAATTTCTCGGCATCTTTCCAAGCCCATACATTATAGAGCCATAGTCGTTCGAGGCATGAACTAAGGACCAAGAGCACAATATAGACATAAACGTCGAAATTATAAAGTCAATAATTACTAGCCAGTAACCATCAATCATGTAACCACTGTTAACCACGTTAACCACAATAACCATGTTAACCATGTCAACCATGTAACCATGTTAACCATGTAACCATGTTAACCATGTAACCACATTAACCATGCTCTGCTACCATTTTGCAACCCCCCCCTTAATATCTATAAGGTGAGAGAGGCAGTAAATTAGGTAAAGAGTTACCTGAATGAACATAACAATTTTATTTAGTCAAAAAAGAACAATAACAAGCTGAGCAAACAATCAACACCGCGTGAAGCGCGCTTTTCCGTCCACCGCGGAAATCAACTACATCAAAGGTAAACATAAACGTTACCTCCTCAAAACAAATCACATTACATTAAACCCATCAAAGGTAACGGTCCGGGATCTCAGTGACATGGTCTTTGGTTACTTCGTTAAATTGATTAGTTCCTAAACTGGTTACTCTAGCGTTTAAGTTATCCACCCTAGTATAAATATATATTTTTCTTACAGACGCCCGTAGCAAACGTGACGTCATAGCAATCAAACAAGGCCACAAGGTAATAATAACTTAACAACCCTAGGCGTTTAACTTGGCGAACAAAGATGAGTCCAGAAACAGCTATACTCGAAAACAACATAAGCCGGGTTTCGAACCCAGGACCTGACAATCTCAGGCTAAAAGCTAATATTGGCAAATGTATGAAGTACATTTGAATAGGGCCCAGACCCTGGATATAAGCGGTGGCGAAAGCGACGGTCTAACTCCCAGCAGCGATAAGCGCGTAGCATAGTCAATATTCAAATAAACATAAGTTAATAACAAAGTCCAAATAGTAATTTAGAAAGAGTTCCCCCATGACGCCGAAACAGTAAATTTGGTAGGAAGGTAATATCCCCCGAAACCCAGTCGCTGCCCTCACCTCTTATCCTCGAGCCGGTGGGGTAGTAAGTGACCTGAGATCCCGGTACCGCTAGTATTTATACAAAATATAATTCTCAGAGAAGGGGGGCGGATCGAAGGAAAGGAAGGTTGGAGAACATTACAAACAAGGGGGGAGGAGAGGTTCGAGACTCATATCGAACACCTAGCACCTTCTCGAAGCTCGGCGAAGGCGGAAACGGAACTCTTCTATCCATCTTCTCTGCTGGCCGAACACGTGGTCGAGCCTCGTTGCCGGCAGGCGCGGACACGCCTTCAGTCAGTCCGATGTATTTGGCGAGAGCGTAGGTCGCCGGTCAAGCTAGTGCCGCGTGTTGACTCAGTTGGCTGTCCCAGTTGGCGAGTGTTGTTACCATGTAAGTCGTTACATCGCTGTCCCAGTTGTCTGTCCGAGTTGGTGAGTGTTGTTACAATGTAAGTTGTTACACATTCACAGGACAAAATAGTGTAGTTGGTATAGATGGCTTGGATTCAACAGGATGATTTTACAAGTATTTTTCCTCATTCAATCGTTTTACATGTGGCAAATGAACAAATATTTTTGCAAATGAATACTTAGACAAAAATGTGAATCTGTCCCTAAGGTCCAGATATAAAAACTGGGTAGCTGTAACAGAAGGTGACATAAAAGCATTTATTGCAATTGAAATTGGTACGAGCATGGTTCATAAACCAAGCTCAGATTCTTATTTCCAAGATTCTTTTTGGCTTACCCGTACCCCAGGTTTTGCTAGTATGTTCACTAGAGACAGATATCAATCTATTTGTTCATTTTTGCATTTCAATAACAACAGCACACAGCCAAGAAAGGGAGAAGACGGGTATGACATACTCTATAAAATACGACCTATTCTAAATTTTGTTCAGGACTCGTACATGCAAATTTACACCCCAAACGGGGTATTATCTATTGA
>JBCFYV010004241.1:0-22042 GCA_039000515.1 Timema cristinae | reverse complement strand
CCAAAAAATTATTTTATCGAGAGATATCCACTACGAATATTTACAAGGGAAATCAGCCTACAAATAATTTCAAGGAGAAGGTTAAATAATGTTTAGGACATGCATATTTCAAAGCTTCTAGTGACCACCTTCTGGACTGGGAACTTCAACCTATTTACCACTCAAATCCCACTCATGTCATTATCTGTCTGTTAAGTGCCTTCCTGCAGTAAGACGCGAAGAACGCCTTATTAAAACACAGTGAAGTCAATTGCAAAGAGGCCTTTGTGAGAGAGAAAGGGATGTCGGCCAGCAAACTGCCAAAGGCAAACCAGATAATCACTGCCCTTTGACGTGAGTCAAAGGGTAATGGAGTGGGCGCCCCATTTGACGTCATTGCTAAGAACTAGGGCAATCAGAACAAACTACTGTGCTGGCGAAACACACAGAATAAAGGAGCTTAACCAATGACGACACGTCTATGATGCTGGTCAGGGGGGAGACTATAAGTAACGACTGTTACAAATTAGATTTGGTTGGGCTCCCTGAGCCGAGTAAAGTGTAGGCCTACAGTTTCACGGAGCTTTCTGGAATAAGTAGCCGTTATGAATAAAACCTGAAACAAAAAACTTATACGTTTTATACAAATACATTTACCAGCTCCAATGCCACACAATATAATGTATTGGTTTAACAATAGACAGGATATTGGGTTTAAAGAGTAGGTTTAGGTTCAAGTCCCAAACCTGGTATATTGTGGCTATTTTGATCTGTTATTTTCTCTGTGATTTTCCCATTTTCTGTTAAAATTAGTACGGTTACAAGCTTCGTTGGCCGCATGGTCTAATACGTCACTTTAATAATAAAACCAAACTGCCGATGATGGGAAGAATGGGGTTCGATCCCGGTTGAGTGTACTGAGTTTTTTTCTAAATGGTTTCCTACTCTTCCTGCAAACAAAAATCCACTAAGGAGGACGTCAGCTCAAAAAGGTTGGGAATCACTGTGTTAGACAATCATGAGACCTTTCTAATGCACGTTCAAGGACGTAGCCGGGGAGGGGGGGGGCGGTGTTTGGGGGTTCAAATCCCCCACAAAATTGTATGAACAAAAATATATATGGCCTTATTTATGGTTCAAAACCATATCAAAATTAAGATACCAATACTAATTAGGGGGCTGTGTTACCATAACAAAACACTTCAGAGAGCTTCTAGAGCTGTTAAAAATTTAGAATATGTTCCTAGCCTTCGGCATTTTGGGGGTTATTTTACTATAAAAAAAACACTTCACAGAGCTTCAAAAAGTGTTTAATATTTAGAATGTTCCAAGCCTTCAGCAGCTAGGTTTTTTTATCATGAAAAAAAAAACACTTCAGAATTTTTTCTAGCTTCCAGAAATTGGAGGATGTGCCCACCAACCCCCCCCCCCCCCCTGAAATTATTGGCTGGCTACGGCCTTGTGCACGTTATTATATTGTCTAAATCGATTGCAAATTGTCGATCGATATACATAAATACTCTGTGTTTTACATTGGGGATAACACCTAAACCCAATACTTAGACCTGAAGATGCTGGATATAAGCCGAAACATGTAGTCGCATCTTCAATCCAGCCTAAAGGCGTAGGAATATTAAGGATAGGAAAACCAAATACTCCATTAAGGAACGTCCTTTTGTCATTCTTCATTAACAGTATTTAATGTTTTTAATAATTTATCTTATGATTCTTATCACTTCTTTATTTCAATAATTTTCTCTAATAATTTATGACTACTAAATATGTTTGACTTTTTATCTGTGTTTTATAAATTTTAAGGTTGGTTGAACCTATGTGCACTTTCTATCACAGATAATCTATTCCTATTCTAATTACTAGTTATTTCAACCTATAAGCTTAGGTAATTTTTTATATATTTTTTATACTTTGTATTCTTAAAGTGAATATTAAATAATTATTTACAGTGTTTTTGGATTTTCCATTCCTTCACTATATATAATATATAATATATAATATATGTCTCTTTCACTATTTTATAATGGTGTAATATATATTCCTCCTATTGTCTAACTATACTGTTAATGTTCCAGTGTTTTAACTTTTATTAGGCTTTAAATATGATTTTTTATAAGACTACTGTATTTATTCATACTGACGTGTCCTCTATCAATAATTTTTTTTCTAATTTTTTACCCTGGAATTCTATTCTTTAATTGTTTTGGTATTTCTTAAAGCTTTCTTCATCTTATAATTTTTTAAACATTTCCTTTTGTCAATCTTTCATAATAATGTATTTTAACATCTAAGTATTTTAACTTTTTTCTAACAACCCTAATTGTCACAAAGTACGTTCCTTTCTAATATATGTTTATATTTCTAATTACTGAAATTAATATGAACATAGCAACAATAAATAGGTAAGTTTAAATTTTAAAATATAAAGGTCAAAAAGGTAATAATTAATACTTTAATATGTTGAAGAGAAACAAACGAGTGTGGGGCGTTGAATGTAATATATATTCAACGAGTGGGTCTAGTGGTTTTGGTCTTGTTTTAAGTTGAGGAGGAACAGGGTAATGGGGGGGAGGGGGAGATAGTGAGAGGGGGATAACCCCTAGTTCACTTTGGGAGGGATGAATGCCCTTACATTCTCACCAGTAAAGCCCATTTTCGTAGCCAGGAAGAATAGAAACACGTCATGACCCCCTTATATGACTCACCCCCATGTGGAGCCAATGAAGGAGAATCCGGTTAGTGGAAGAATCCGTACATAGTTACAAACTGTGACATTTAGGAGAATCACACATTCTAACAAAGATAATCACAAAGACAATGGTGTCGTTGAAGTGACAGATTTGGGGGAGCACTTTTCCAATAAATTAGATTATTTAAAAATTGTGTAATATTTTTAGCCTAAAAATATTTTCACTATACACATAATTATCACAAGAGAGGAAGGAAAGTATAATATCTGTTTTCAAAAAGGGAGATAAAACGGAGAATAATCCTATAGTATTATAGGTATTAGAAACCCATGCTAAAAAAAAAAGTAGCTAACCTAATCTTAACAACAACGAATCAGATTTTTAACATTCGGCAAATTCGTATTAGAAAAATGTGGGAATACAAACATGACGATTCATCAATTTATATCTATTTTAAAAAGGCCTATGATTCAGTTAAAAGAAACAAATTATGTGAACTATAATTATGTTTGGGATATCCAAAAAACTTGAACTAATTGCGATTTGTTTGACAGATACGCTTGGCAGATTTACCGGTTGGATCTCACTTATCAGATACTTTCTAAATCCATAATGGATTGAAAAAAAGGAAATGCACTTTCCCCCACAACAAATTTTAATCCAACCTTATAGTATACTATTAGGGCAATGCAAAATTGTGGGGGAGGGTTACATTAAACGGTATAGTGAGATTACTGCGAACAACATGCCACTCAACATGGGTAGTGAGTTTAAATATTTAGGAACAATAATAACAACTAGCAGTAACGATATTAGATTAGAAATTTGGAAAATAATACATTCGGGAAATGCGTTCTATTACTCGTTCAGTAAGTTATTAACAGCTCGCCTACCGTCAAGGAATGTAAAACTCAGAATATAGCCAGTTTTCTTTCTATAGGTGTTAAACGTGGTATCTTATCTTACATGACGAAAATAAATGTAGGGTGTTCAAAAACAGGGTGCTTAGGAAGATATTTGGTCCAAAAAGGAATGGCGATACTGGGAGTGGAGGAGGTTACGTAATAATGAGTTACATACCCTGTATTCATCACAAGACTTTGCTAGGATAGTTAACTCTCGAGATTGCGGTGTGATGAACAAGTAGCGCGATTGGAAGAATTTAGAACCGTGTTCAGGGTAATTGACTGATAAATCCAATGGCAAGAGACCATTGGGAAGACACAATCGCAGCTGGGAGTATAACGTTACAATGAACCTGAAAAAAAATCGGGTGTAATAAAGTGGACTGGATAGAACTATCTCAAGATAGGAATTGGTGGCGTACTTTTGTAAGTGTGGTAATGCACTTTCGATTTACTAATGCCATAGAGTAAATAACTATGCTCATTACAGCACTTTAATTGAGTAGTTTATAAATTATTGTCAGTTGGGTCCATTCTTCGCATCACACAGGTAAGCTGCATAAAATTTTTTATCAAATTAGGCTGTCCAAACATTCGGCTACAAACTTTTTAGTTGTACCTCCTTTTATAATCCTGAACCAATTATATGGATCGCCTTTAAGATTATTTGGTTTTTTTGTTAGTTTATTTCAGGTTTCCCACCCACCCCCCACCCCCGCCCGTCTGCCCATAAAAAATAAAAACTTTCTACCATATTGAGAAAGATTATTTTATAAAAGTTTAATAGATTTTAGGGCCCTTCTCCCTTTCACCCAATTTCCCCGTAAGGCCTACCTTAATTTTGAAATTCTAAACTTACCAATTTTTATGTTATATAGGATGGTCTTTTTGACAATTTGCTACTTTTTTTCCCACGCTATAAGGTAGATTTTAAAATAAATTTGGAGGGAGAGAGTACAAACTACTCCTCAAAACCCTTTTTGGTTCCCACATTTACATTTTGAAATTTAAAGAATCCCACTTCATAATAAATAATTTTTTAATTTTTGTGTTGATTGTCTTTCTACCTTCTTGACAAATTTCAATTTTTTTAAACCGATAAGTGTTGATAATTTTAATTTAGAGAATGTACAGTCCTGACTAGTTCTTGAAACCCATTTAAATTTTAAATGTTCAAACGCTTTCCGATTATTTCGGTTGGGCCCTTTACATAAATCAAACAATTTTAACTTTCATACCACACCTAAAAGTGTTTTTGTCTATTAATTTTGAAAATTTAAAGGGAACCCCCTTTCCATTTTCTTTTTCTTCATTTTGAAATTTAAGAATGTTAATATCTTTATGGTGGTTGGAGTGTTCCTTATATTTGCCAGCAAAATGTAGATCTTATACCACTACTGATAAGTAGTTTTCTATTTTAGTTTTGGAAATTTCGAAACACCCTCTCTCCACCACATTTCATCAATTCCACTTAAAAAGATAAAATTTACAAAGTATATATATATATTATATATATAGTGGAGAGGGGTGTTTTCGAAATTTCCAAAACTAGAATAGTATATAGTATATATATGTATATATACATATATATACACATATATACACATTCTGGCAAATTATAATTTTCAGACTCTCCTATAAGATTTTTTCTACTTATATGCCTGCCCCCTATTTCCCGGAATTCAATTTTAAATTTTAAAATGTTAGGATATTTATGTTTATTTAGAGCAGTATCCATACCTACTTTCTGAATTTCAGTTCTCAGCTACATGGAGAAATACATGAATCCATTAGTTCAGGTATTAATTTCCCTCAACCCCATCATCACCCGTCCCCAAACCCTCTAATTTCTTCAATTCCTACTTAGAAATTAAAAATTTAATAATTATTTAAGTGGTTGCTTACCTGCCTGCCAAATCTTGATTTTTTTTCCACAATGTGAAGTAGTTGTTTCTATTAGTTTTGAAAAAAAAATTAAAACTCCTCACCATTTTTTCTCCCACTCACTCTTAGAAATTTCAAATTTAAGAGTTATTTAAAACTGTCTTTCTCTACCTGTCCACCAAATTCTAAATATTTTAATTCATCTTAAATATTTTTTCTAATTTTTTCTATATCTGCATATTGAAATTTCTCATTTGTAGATTTGTCTGCTTGTAAGGGGCCAATCTCTTTATCTTCATGACAAATTTCTGCTTTCGAGCTCATCTATAAGTTGGATGATATTTTTCGGGACCATCCACAGAATCACACCTAATTTTCTCCTTTATATAGAGTGTATTTACTCAGTATCATAACAATTATTATTATTATTATTATTATTATTATTATTATTATTATTATTATTATTATTATTAAGGTGACCTGGTGGTTAGGGGTAAGGTGTCAGACTTCTGTGCTGGCGGCCGGGGTTCAATCCTCGGTCCCGGCACAGATTTATCTGATTTCCAAACCCTTCCTTCACCTCTGACAAGACATCTTGTGAATGTGTGGAATGCCAGGCCTCCACCGTGGTTCGGATCCCACGTTAACCGTAGGTCCTTCATTTCATCTCACAATCACCCTACCATTACACATTAGCGTAAGTGCGTATAACCCGAACGGGTAGTAAGACGCGGTGTAAAATTATTATTATTATTATTATTATTATAGCACCACGTCTACTATCCGTTCGGGTTATACGCACTTACGCTAATGTGTTATTATATTAATATTATTATTAGCACCGCGTCTTACTACCCGTTCGGGTTATACGCACTTACGCTAATGTGTAATGGTAGGGTGATTGTGAGATGAAATGGAGGACCTACGGTTTAACGTTGTGTACAGGCTGCTAGGGACAGACATTATTCCGATAGAGTGTAGTACTATCGGTTTGTCGTGCTCGTGACCCCCCGGTTAAAGGGGGAGACCTTCATTCCTCTCATCTTATTTAAACTTTCGCTTTTGAGTAAAAATAAAATAAGGAAAGGGGGGGATTAGTAACCTAACAGGGAAGTTTAAAGGGGGGTTTGGTGGAATTTCAATGCTATCTTAAAAGGGATAAATACTTTAACTACCCCTAGCTCAAGG
This sequence comes from Timema cristinae, assembly GCA_039000515.1. Classification (NCBI taxonomy): domain Eukaryota; kingdom Metazoa; phylum Arthropoda; class Insecta; order Phasmatodea; family Timematidae; genus Timema; species Timema cristinae. The sequence continues at coordinate 15,381 of JBCFYV010004241.1, read as the reverse complement.
GGGGTCCAGGGTATTTGGGTTTTCACAAGGCCCTTCAAGGATAATTTAAAATTTTTGTTAATAAAGATTTAATTTAAAAAATATAATTTAATATTGCATTTTAAAAAAATAGTTGGAACTAAAAATTTAATAAATAAAAATATTTTAAGAAAGAACAAAATTTTGGATTAACCAATTTTAATTTTAATAAAAAAAACATAAAACAAATAGTCCCGTCACAATAAAAAGTAAAAAATTATATGTACATAGGCTAAAGTTTTTTAGAAATAAAAAAAAAAAAGTAATTTATAATACTGGAAAATTTTAGTTTTAATCCCCTTTTTTGCTCTAGAGCAAATTTAAAAGAGATGTTCCCTAATTTTTGATTGGTCGGTGGAGATAGGATGAGAAGGTATTAGTAAAAATATTTATGTTATTTTCATGCAGGGGGGACGATTGCCCCCAACCCCCCCTGGATCCTCCCTGGCAAGCCAGGGAAACTGAATAAATATATGATTTTTAATTTTAATGGAACAATTATTTTTGGGGTTTTGAAAAGTGTTTACATACCCAAAAAAGTTAATATCAAAATTAAATATCCTTTTTTGGGGAAATATGTGGGTACAAATGACATTGACAAAAGGTTTTTTTTATTTAAATAAAATTTTTTTTTTTAAATTTTTATTAACGAAAAACATAAGTGAAAAGATCTTGTTTTTTTTGGAACAATTTTATTTAACTAGGACTGATTGCCATTAATGATATGTTTAAAAATTTCTGGGTAAGTACTATAGTTGTATTTGTAAAAAAATTTTTCAGGTTATTTTTACATGTCATAATACAAACTGGTCGAAAAGCTGAAAAAATTCTCAAAGGTAGATAGAATGTGGCCGACCAAATTTGGAAAAGGGTTTGACAAGTTCAGCTTAGGTGGACAAAGTGAACAAAGGGCCCAACCCAATTTTGGGGTCCACTAACTGATCGACAGCACAGGGTTTTAACATTGGGGAAAAAGTGGTGACGACAGTGATGTCATGAAAAAGATGTCGATCACATGGTCGATGTGGTGGACCATTTATAAAGAAAATTGGTCGAAAAAAAAGTATAAAAAATTTTTGGAAAATTCTTGGGGGGTAATTATTGGCCCTATATGACCTACTGGTCGATAGCCTGCATACGAGGACAAAGGATATCACACAAATATTTGACCAATTGGGGTTTGCATAAAATAATCAACAATAAAGGTCGATAGGTGTGAAAAAGTGACGACAGACAAGAAATCTACACGAAAAAGACTTGAAAAATTGTTATAGGGTAGGCATGTGCTAGAAAAAAATGATCGAAAAAATTTTTTAACCCAACATTTGATAGATAGGAAACAAAGGGGGTAGACCGTCGAAAATCGTACAAAAAAACAACAAAGTGATGACAGTAAAGGGTCGAAAAAAAAAAAAAAAAAAAAAAAAATGCAGACAAATTTGAGGGAATCCATAAATGTGGCCCACAAGTTAATACATTGCGAATAAAGAACTCGTAAGCCAAAAGCAGGTGTTTATTTTTGTATCCAGGTTTTCTTTTTTCCATATATATTTAGTACTTTACAGTGAACTCTGTCATCCTTTAAAAATAACAATGTAAATCGATTAAATAGTGCGCTTTACATAAAATTAAATAAAATGTCCCTTTGTTTAAGTACAAATAAAAAAAAAAAATTTTGGTAAATACCCCAATATATACATAATATACACGAAAATTAAACAAATTATTGTAAAAAAATAGCAGAAAAGGTATTTCTCAAAGAAAATAAAAGGTTTTCTACAAATTTTTAAAGTTATTATTTTTAATTAAAATAAAAAATCAAAAAAAATTAAAAAATTCTCTAACCACATTACTCACAATACCTTATTAACGTTGTTTATCTCCTGATTAAATTTTGCTTTTTTTGGAAAAGATTCTCCCCTGGATTATTTTTTAATTAAATGTTTTTGAATATTTTGGCGTGTCCCTGGACTTTTTGAAAATTATATTATGCATAATTTTTTTGGGAGTGCTTCCCTTCCAGCAAATTTTTTAAAATGGATGTCTTAAAAATATTTGCAGGGATCGCGTCCCCTAATCACTTGGCGCATTCTTAAAAATTAAAAGTCTTACGAAGTTATTTAAAAGTTTTTTATTAAAGTCTTTTAGCTTCTATTCGAAATATAGAAGGTTATGAATACACAGAAGAGGGCTAGTTTATTCAGGGGGCAATCCCCCCTCTCTACTTTCCCATTTATCTTTTTCTTTCAATTTTGAAGTGGCCCTTTTCCCCACTTTTTTAAATTTCTTTTTAAAAGATATTTAGGTTTGTCCCCCCCCAAATTTCTAAACTTTGGATGTTCCTAAAACCTATTTTGATAGCGTTTGGGGGAAAATTTTTTAAAGTTTAGATACCTCCAGAAATTTTTTAATGTCCAAAACCATTTATTTTTTTAAAATTTAGATCTCCAAAAAGTATTTGAAGGGGGCTCTCCCCCAAAAATTTTTAGAATTTAGGTGTTCAAAAAAAATATTTAGACTGTCCTAGCTTGATTTTTTTCCCAAAATCAAATGCCTAGAAACTTTGAAGTGGTTTCTCTGGAAAACTTTGATAATTGAAGTATTAGAAGTTATTTCGGGGTTAATCAAGTATTTCAACTTATATTTGTTGTTAGAGGTTTAAAATATATTTGGGGGGGGTGGGATTTTTTCCAGCTGAGATTATTTTCGGGGGAACGAGGCCCCTCTTCCCCCCCCCCCCTCGGTTTACCACCCTAGTTGCAGTACACACACATTTATTAGATGGTCCATGCATAAAAAAATTGACCATCTCAGTGGGAGACTTTATACGCCCAAATATAGACGGCCCTTCTCTCCCCAAAAAAACGAGGGTACATCTATGATTTTAACTATATTTTTTAAAACGTATATTTTTTAAAGGTTTGGATCAAAAGGCCATTTTTGACGTTGATGTGGCTCAACTAAAAAGTAGAGTTTAGAAAGATAAACAGTAAGAAGTAGAGCAAACCCTATACATTTACAAAAGGTGCTTCCCCCAGTGGCGGGGGAAACTTTTTTTGTGTCGGGTTGAATAAAAATTTTTTTTAAAGGAAACTTTCGCCAATTAATAGGGATCCGGGGATCAACCCCTATTTTTGTGAGAATTGAATACCCTTGAATCCTTTTGAAAGGCCCTTGTCAGGATATTTAAAAATTAACCCCTTCCCAAAAATTTTTGGAGTTTTTCCCTCTAGAACGTTTTAGATTTGGTCCCCACCCTAAACAAAAATTATAGTTTTCTTTACCTATAATATTTTTAATTTGTTTTTTTCCCAGAATATATTTAAAGGGGTTTTTTCCCCCATGGCAAATGTTTAAAGGGTGTTGCCCAAAAAACTATTTATAGTGGCCCTCGCCTTTAAAATTCCAAGTGATGGCATTTTTCAAAAAACATTTTCGGGTTTTTTTCCCAATTTTACTGATGAGTGGCCCCCCTGAAAAATATTTTGGGGGTATATCCCCAAAAATAACTATAAATAAACTATATCCCCTAGGACAAAATTTTCTTTAGTCTATTCTAAATTCATTCAGAACATACTTAATTACGCCTAAAAAAAATATTACTTTGGATATAGCCCTCGCAATTAAAATTACAAAAAAATTTTTAAAAACCATTTTGAAAAAATATTACTTGATATAAGTAATTATTGTTCCCAGCAGCAGGGGGTTTTGTTTTAATCTAAAACAAGTTCAAGAAACCTTTTTAGAGCCCAATCGTAAAAGCCATTTTTTTTCCCAAGTTTTTGAAATAGCCTTTGATAAACTCCCCCACAAATGACAATGTATTAAAAAAAACTAAAAAATTAAAAAATTTTTATTTGGCATGTTAGACTTTCCCCAAGATATCCAATTGGGAACTAAATATTGACCCCTTTTTTAAAATATTTCAAGTTTTGAAAAAATCACTTCACACTTAAAAATTTTATGACCAAAAAACCAAATAGCTCTACTTGTTATTTGTGAGATAAATTATCCTAGGTTTGAATTTAATCAGAATTTTTAGACCCAGTTTTGAAAAAAAAAATTTTTAAAAAATCTCTATTTGTAAATATCCTTAAATTTGAGGCTGGGCAAAATAAAAAAACGTGTAGGATATTGCCCTAAAAATAATATAAGTTTGAAAAAAATCATTTAAAAACCCGTATCCGTCCGTGGCCGGGACAGGTTGCAGATAACTGGGGACAAACAAAATTTGTGAAAATATTTTTTTTATTCGATTTTATAAAAAAAAGTAAAAAATTATCAATATTTGAAAAAAAATTTTTTTTCGGATTACAATTTTTTATTTGTATTAGTAAAAAAAAGAGTGGTTCCCCTGGTAGTTTTTGGCACTAACCAGGCAAAAAGGAAAATGCTCACTGAGGGCGTTGCAATTCATGTGTAGCAAAATTTTGTATCCCCTCCTTAAACCCAACAATCCTTTTTTGAGGACTGTCTGGGGTTTGTTAGCAAGCAGCGTACAAAACATTGTTCACAATCTCTAACACAACACTTGATTTGGGGAGGAAGTAATCGATATTCCTAGTTTATAAACTAAAATTTTAATATGACAAAGTTTTTACATGTTCGAAACTGGGTACAAACTCTTGAACAAAAACTTTACTTTTCTCTTTGAAAAAATTTATTGTTGTTAGATTTTTTTAAAAAATATTACTATCTAGACGCCTACTACATCTGCCTGTTCCTTCTATCTTGGTCCTCAAAATTTCCCCTTTCGTTAAAAGTGGTTTCAAAAATTTCCATAGGGGGGCCATGGGATTTTACAAGTTCCCCCCATATCATCGTCTGATTTTTTTTAAAGAAATTTATAAAACTATTTGGGGGTTCCCCCCCAGATAAAAAAAAAGGTTCCTTTGATTTATTGGAGTTATCCTTTTATGGATTTATTTTAATTAGATGCTTCTGAATCAAAGGTTTGCTTCATAAAAAATTTTCAATTTTTTAGGGTTAATGTGTTCTTTCCCAAAAAAGTTAATTTTTACGAGTTTTTTGGGTAATGATTCTTACCCCTTTCAATTGTCACAAAAAAAAAACCGAGTAAATTCACCCCTTTTTATTTCCTTTTTAGTTTTTAGGACCTAACGTACTGTTTGGAGTGTTTTTTTAAATTTTTTATTGTTTAGAAAAAAAGGGTTTTAAACAATAATTCCCGGGGACCCCTTTGTGGAAAAAATCCTGTGTTCTTTCAACTTTCCAATTTTTCTTTTAAAAGGTGGTGGTAAGGTATTTTCATTCTTATTCTATTTTTAAGTTGTTTTCACTAAAGAGTGAAGGATGTCCACATTTGGTAGTAAAAACACCAATTCGTCTTTCATCAAAAAAGTATGGTTTTGGATATTTTGGGAAATTTGGGGGTTTGGTTGTTGTAAAGTCTCCCCTTTTGGGCGAAGTCCTAATAACCATTAAATATAAAGCCCCGGTGGCGGTTGGCCGCGCTTTGGTTTGGGTTACGTGAGAAGGGGGAGTCGAGGTTCGAAAACTCGGGCGGGTGAAATGGGGTGGTTTTTCCTAAATGGTTTTCCACGCAAATGGGGTTCACTTCCTCTAATTCTACCTTCCCCAATTCCTATTTCATTACGTAATTAGTATTTTAAAAAATAACCCCAAAAGGGAGTAAGACCGTGCTAATATTATTTTATTATTTTTATTTTTAAATTTATATTTTTACATAGTTATTTTTTTTTCAGAACGTTTACCATTCATTTAATTCCATTTAGTTTTATTTTGGGTAAGAGTGGTAAAAATAGAATAGAAAAAAATGTACCGGGGGGTTTTTTGGGAGGAAACGGGGAAACTGTTTTTAAAAAACTTTGGGAGATTAAAAACTAAGCGGAATTCAAAACCCTTTACCCCCCCTCAAAACAAAACCCGAAAAACGTGTAATTTACTGGCATGTAAGATTAGGCTTTAATCACTAAAACCCTACTTATAAATTATATTATAATACAATAAACCCTTATATTTTGTGAAAGCTAAGGACTTTTTAAAAATTTTGGGACCAAACACTCGTTACAAAAAATTGCAATCATTTTGTTTTGGGAAACCCAAATTTAACGCAGCCACTTTCATGTACACGACTTTTCTTTTTTTTTACAATTTATTTATCAACATAAAAATATTTGGAATTTTTTTATATTGCAGAATTTTTTTAGAAAATAAAAAATAAATCGCCTAAATAACTTTTAAACAAACACAAAATACAAATATTGTTTTAATTTTTTTAAACTACAGTTACCTTTTAAAAGATTCAAAAATTGTTTCTGGTTAATTATATTTCTTTTGGATTCCCATTCTTTAAATCTCTGGACGTTTTTTTCTTTGCATACTTTTTTGGGAATGACGGGGCTTTGAATTTGTACACAGTAAAATTACATAAAATTTTTTTAAAATCAAGGCAAGTCGGGAAATTTTTGAAACAATATATTTTGCTTTGTTTATGGGTTTAAACAATACCCCAAATTAATGTAAAATTCAAAATTTGGGGGGTGTGTTACCATAAAAAGACTTCAGGAGCATCCAGAGGTGTTTAATAATTAAAAATTTTTTCTAGCCTCGGCGCTATTGGGGGTTTTGGCTGCCCTCAAAAAAAATTTAGGAGTTTGGGGGTTTTAATATTTTGATTTTTTTTCTGTGTTGGGTTTTGGTTTATTTTCCATGAAAAAGTTCTAGAAGTTAAATACTTTTAATTTGTCCCAGCCCTCCTCAATTGGGGGGAAATTTTGGCCCCCCCTAAATTATTTTTTGGTAGGCCTTGATTAATGTAATTTTATTAATGCCATTAAATGGTACTCGTAAAATAAAAATATAAAATAAACAATTTTTAAGGGAAAGGGAACAAAAAATGTACAGCTTTTACACATTAAAAAAATAAAGGGAAAAACAGTTAAAAAATCAGAAATTTCCCCTTTTGTAGTTTTTGTACCTCAATAATTTTCTCAGGGTTTTTAAAAAATTGGCAAGATCTTAACCCCCCCACCCCCCCCGCCACCGCTGTCAATCAAAACAAAGCGGTCACCCTACCCGTGTTTGGTTTAACGGTAGGCCGGTTTTTCGTATTTTTTTCTGTGAAATACATAATTTCGGGCAATTTCCCATCCTTTTTAAAATATGATAGTAACGATTGTTTAAAAATGTCAAAGAACCAGATTTTTTGGGGAAAAAAGGAGAGAAAATTTAATTTCAAAAAAAAAGTAGTTTTTAATAGGAAATTTTTTTAACCGAATGAGAAATCTACCCCCGATTCAGTTTCATTTTTTATTAAAAAAAAATTTAAAATCTTGGAAAATATGGGAAAACCGTCCTAAAAAGTTACAAATGGCTATATTACCCACATCCACAAAAAAAAAATTTAAAGGGTTTGCTTGAATTTTTAAAAGTTGGATACGAATTAGTATTTTTAAGTTAAAAAAATGCATTAAACTATTTAAACAAAAAATACTAACAATTTTGCTCATTATTATTTTTTTAATTTTTATTCTATTAAAAAAATTCCAAAACCCTAAAAAAAAAAGAAAAAAAAAATTAAAAAATTATTATTATCTTCACAGCCCTTAAGTGGAATCCGAACCGGGGGGTGGCCCGGGATTCCAAATTCAAAAGATGTTTGTCGAGGTGTAGGAAAGGGTTTTTAAATCAGATAAAAACTGTGCCGGGGACGAGGATTTTAACCCCCGGCCCCCAGCACAGAATCGACACCTTACCCCTAAAACCCAGGGCACGCTAATGTGTTATGTTTTTGATTGCGAGATGAAAGGGACCCACGTTTAAGTGGGGTCCAAACCCCGGTGGAGGGCCTGGAATTCCCCAAATTCACAAGTTTGATTAAACAGTCTTTTCCAGATAAAGGAAGGGGTTTGGGAAAAAGATGAGCTGGCTTGGAAGGGGATTGAAACCCCGGACCCTAGCACAGAGGGCGCACATTACCCCCCGGACCCGGTCCCCCGTTATTAAAAGTTTTTTCTATAGATTACAAGAAATGAGGGCTCTACTTGATTTTTTAAAATATCCGATTGCTAAGGGAAGCTCGAAATATCAAAATTTTTTGGAGTTTAACAAAGCGTTTTGTGTTTTTAGAAAGTTAAAAGTAAATTTTTTTTTTTGTTTTTTAATGTTAAAATAAGTTAAATAGTAGCGCTTGCCCTTTGTAATTCGGGTCCCAAAAAATCAGTAATATACTTAGTAACCATTGGGTAAATGTTTTCCTTATAGTCCAATCAGCTAAGGGGGTATTGCCATTGGTAAGGTTTTTCCTAAAATTATTTTTAATCGGAAACTGGTATGAGTCTGAATGAATTTCCTTCTAAGGTGATCCGGCTATGTTATGCTCAGCAGCCGGCGGCTAAGTGGCGTAAAAAACTCATGAATAATCTATTAAGGCGGGCATTTCCCCACCCCAAACCGTCACCGTGTCAAGGGCCCGTAGGTTGTTTTTTTGATGGTGGAAAGCATTAACCGGGTTTAAATGAAGGACCTTGATGGATGCTTACCCTTAAATTATTTGGTGATTCGTCATTGAATGTAATCAGTGAGTCGTGTAAATTAATGCAAATTGATTATATGGCGTCACCCAAAAGGCAGCGGTTATCTTCCCACATTTGTAGCAGTGAGAAATTTTTTACAAAAGTATATCTGGGTAGACTTTCATTTAAATAACTTATACCTATTTAAAAAAAGATCTAAAATTTTAAAATTCGGATTTCCCAAATGATTGAAATAATTAAGGATGTCCGTAGATGTATGTTTTGATAGGAATAAAATGATGAGTTGTTAAATTAAAAAACCATTTTAATAAATTCATCATCAAGCCCTGTGACTGAAACCCTTCCTTTTTTAGATATTTCAAAAACTTAAAAAACCACAATAATTATAAAATGTAGATTGGTCGCAAAAAATATGTTTGAATTTTTCTTACTTTTCCAAACAAAACAGGGAAAATTTATTTTTTATAATAGGGGGTTTCACAAAAGACAAAATTTTCTCTCTTTGAAATTGTTCGGGAAACCCAACATTTCGCTTTCATAAAACTTTGATTTTCAAGGACACTATTTACCTGCAATGTCGCCCCCCCCCTACATTTTTTAAACGATGAGGAAAAGTTGAAAATGCAAATGTTGATTTGTGTGTACACTGCTTTGACGCTTATTTTTAAAAGCATTCTGACCTCTCTATTATTCCGTGATGCGTCCTTTGGGGATCATTTTGCGTGAAACTTTTGGACCGAAAGGGCAAACCCTTTTGATCGAATGGGCCCCAATTAAAAAATTTTAAGATACCGAGATGGGGCCTTTCAGAAAATTTTTTTATTGTCACTACTAACATTTTTTAAAAAACCCTTTAAAAAAAAAAATTTAATTTTATTTTTTTTATTTTTTTTTTTTTTTATTATTATTATTTTAAACACCGCACTTTTCCCTTGGGTTGTACGAACTTCGCTAATGTGTAAAAGGTAGGGTGATTTTGGATGAATGGAGGTACAGTTTAACGTGTGATCCCAATAGGGGAGGCCCGGCATTCCACAATTCACAAAAATTTCTTGTCAGAGGTAAAAGGATTTGGCAATGATAAATCTTCCCGGAAACGGGATTTAACCCCGGTACCCCAGCCAGAATTGACCCTTTTTCCCAGACCCCCCAGGTCCCCCTATTTTTATAAAAAGTGAAAAAGTTTAGATCTTTGGATGTTAGATAAGTACATTTTAGTTTGATTTTTACGCCTCGAATGTGGGGCTAAACAAATACGGGAAACACCCCCTATATCAAAATGGGGGGGCCAGTTTCATGTGCGAAATTACCCATTTTTTTGACCCCTGGGTGGGGGCTTTGTTTGGTTTAAAAGGGCACTTACGCCGTAACTGTCTGACCCAGTTTAAATACCGCCAGTACCCCAAAATGCGCATTAAAAAATAAAGAAAAGCTAGGGAGCAAAAATTTAATTTTAGGAAGATGGAATAGAAATATTGGGAGCTTGAAATTGGTGCTGGGAAATCGGGTTTCAGACGGGCGCAAAGAAGAACTCAAAACAAGAAGGATAAGGAGTAATCTTTTTGTTGTGATTTTTTGGGTTTACCTATCAAAAAAAAAAACTGGATGCAAAAATCCTTAGGGGGAACTGTCTTCTGCGACCCCATGAAAAAAAGGTTTAGGGGGAAAAAGGGGTTAGTAAGAAGGGGATTTGAAAAGGGAAAAAGGTAGGGAAAGAGGAGGAGGAAGAAGGAATTCAAAAAAGGTTGAGGAAAAGAGGGCTTTGGTAGGGGGATTCCAATATTAGATCCCCTTTAAGGAAAAAAATTTGTGGTTAAGGAGGGGAAGAGGGCAGGGGGGGCACCCCGGTGGTTTTCATGACAAAAGAAATGGACCTTTGTGAGCAAAAATGTAAAATAATAATAAAAATAATATTTGGTGTGGTATTTTTACTTTGAATTCTAATTTTTGTGTTCTAAATTTTGGTTATTTTTTAAAAAACCTTTTTTCTTTTTATTTTTAAAAATTTGGTGTTTTTTTAAAAAAGATACGTTAATTTTTTTTATAAACTTTCTGACCCTTATAAAAGTTATATTTTACTTTCAGTATTTTTAGGTAAGTCGGGTATTTTGCATCTTCAAGATAATAGTAGTTGTCCCTTTAAAAAACACAGAATAGATTAGAAAAATTGACCTCTTGGCTGCACCAAAAATAGTCTGTTTTTCCAAAGGCGCTTTTCTGTGAAAATTTGAATGTAACGCTTATTGAACTCTTTTAAAGTTTTTTTTAGGGTGGTCCGACTATTCACATCCTTGCCCTTGAAACCCGTCAAAGTATACCCAAACTTTGATGCTTCAAGGGTTAAAATCAGAAAAAATTGCTATTAGAAGGGAGTAGCGAAAAAACAAAATGGTTACTAGCCTGGGGAATCTTGGGGTTTAAACACAAACATTTTTACTCAGAAGTAAATTGACCCAAAAAGCTCTCCTATTCCCTGATTCGCAAGTTTACGGGGCAAATAGATGGATATTTCCCCAAATTTTAAAAAACGATTTCAGAAGTAGAAACTATTTTTAGCGGCCAACAAATAAATATTTTTATTGTGTATTTTTAGATATCGATAAATGTGACAGCGCAGATAAAATGCCTTGTAGAATGTTGAAAAATTTTTATTTATAAAATTTAAATATATATATATAAAAATATATTTTTTTTTTTTTTTAAAAGCACCGCTTTACAAACATTTTGCGTTGAATTTAGAGGAAGTATACCCGCTTTTGTGGGGGGAGTAGGGAAAACCATTTGGAAATCACCCTCATTTACCCCCGATAGGTACGAACCCCGTCATAAACTTTAGACCATTGCAAGGGTGACGCCTTAGAACATGGGGGCACCGAAGGGGCTGGTTGAATATATTTATAATTTTCTACTTTCTAACCATTCCTATGAAAATTGCAGTTTTCCATAAATTTGTTGACGTTTTTTTTTTTTAAAATTTTTTATTTAAATAGCTATTCAGAAATTTGGGTTTTAACGTGCACGACTTAACAGCCCGATTATACCAGTATGAATAAAAACAATTAATTTAGAAAAGGCCCCAAAACCACCATCCGGTGTGTTTATTTTGGGGAAAGGGAATCACCTCTTCCATCGAGGGTTTAATATTTGGCCCCCCGGGGGAAATAAATCAATCAAAACCTTTAGGGCCCTACATGATAGTCAACGTCAGAAATAATTAATACAAACAGTCGACTGATCGTGTGGGGCGGTTATTTGTGGCGAACGGCTAAAAATATGTGACCCCCGTTTTTTGTCCTCAGTCTAGGCCATAGTTTGGAGGGGTGGAGACATGCAATATGGAAACCGTGAGCCCCGCCCCTTTCAAATTGTTTCAGCCCCTCAGTAGCAAGGTCCCCACGTGTTTTTTCTATTTTCCTGTTGTTTACTTTAATGAGGACTGAGAAGATAAAAAATAATGACGTGAAGATGATATGTACACGCATTCCCGATGGGTCTTTACCTGGGGGCAGTTCGAAAATCATATGTTGGGTTTTGGGGTTCCAACACTTTTTAAAATCACATCTTGTTATAATGTAAAGATTTTTAAATTTTCCCTGTTTATATTACATTTAAAAAAAGTAAATTAAGTTTACCTCTATTTTTTTTTTTTAAATAATTTTTTTACCCAAACTTGAAAAAAATTTTTTTTAAAATAATTAAATATAGTTTTTTTTCTTTTGGGAAACGTTACTGATTTTGGTAATATTTGCCCATCAATATCTTTTAAACGGCATCGTATTTACAGGAAAAAGAGAAATTGTTTCATTTCTTTTCATAAAATAAATTTTTTTTAGATTTTTTTATGTTTTTGAAATTTTTAAGAAAAATATTTTACAACTGCAGTCTGCATCATTGTAAAAAACTTGTTTTCCCCGATGTTAATAAAGGGTTTTAGATTGTCACCCGCCAATTTTGAAGTTATTTCGTTAGAAGTTTTTGTGAAAGGGGTGCGATTTTTTTTTTTAAGGGGGAAAAAAATATAAATAAATTTGTGCCGACCTTAAAAAAATATTAAATAAAAATGGCCTAAATTACTGTGTTTCTATCAAATTAATTTTACCATTGTTTTCATTCACTCACCCAAAGTGATAGATGTCACTGTTGCGTATGATATATTGGGATTATTCTATAACATTTCGGCTGTCCCCAGGAAAACTTAGCTTTTTGAATGCCTTTTACGGCCCCGGTGTGAATACTGATGCAAAGTCAGTAGACTGTCTTTTAGGACTGAGTTTTATGTCGTCAGGGGCCCCTTTGGGTTTAGTACAGTGGGAAGTTCAAACTATATTAAATTTATATATATTTTGGGAAGTAGTAGTTTTTGTTTCTCTGCCCCCCTAAGCTTTATTCTTAAGGGTTTTGGCGATATATAATCACTCACTTGGGGGCGAGGGCTAAGGGCATTCTTGCAATAGTTCAGATACCTTGAGGGGAATCAGGGCTCGAATCCAGGTGGTGTAGGGGGATGTTTTTCGAAAATAGGGTTTTTTACAATCCCCCTCTACGCTACACTCCTTAAAATTCCCTTCCTCATCCCTAATATATTAGCGTTTAGTATATATGGTATAAAAACCCAACGGGTAGTAAAAGTGGTTTTATTATATTTTCACCACATCTTATACCGATCGGACTATACGCCTTAACTATTCATTTATATAACCAGGAGCAACATCGTTTTTGCAATATTTTGCTATAGACAGTCCCCCAAGGATAGAGAGTATGTAAACTAGGCTCTTGCCCCTGAAGGGAAAAAATGGAAAATCTTACTTTTCCGATCATTTCCATCTTTTAAATTTCCAGGCACGCCAGGTTTAACAAAAATCTTAAAATTCCCAAATTAAAAAATTTAACCCCCCCTAAATTTTTTTAAATTAAAACCCCAATCAAAAACAAACAACAACTTTAAAATTTAAAATATAACACAAAAAACATAAATAAAATTTGGGCAAGGGTTCAAACTGTTTCAAAAAACAAAACTTTTTTGGGAAACCGTTTGTCTGTTGGTTAATTGTTTTTAAAAAAATAACCCTTTTGGGGGGTCTTTAAAATTTTTTATAATGAAAAATTTTAAGTACTTATAGAGCTTATTGTGTTTAAGTGATAATTTGTAAAACTTTTTAATTACTTTTTTATAAAATTTTAAAATATTAAATAAGTAGTCCCCCGCAGACTATTTATTTTTTGAAAAAAAAACCTAAAAATCCCGCACAAAATAGTTTCCCCGCAAAATAATAAAAAGTTTAATAATTAAAAAAACTTTAATACATTTGGGTTTTACCATTTTATAGGGTAAAAAGTTATAATTTGGTACAGCACACTTTGAATAACTTTGTTTTAATTCACTGTTCATCACATATTTCCCCCCATTTGAGGTAAAATACCCTGCACTTTGATATTTCCCATTAAAAGGCAGTTATGAAGCATCAAAACCACTAAACAATCTTAATTATTTTTGAAAATTTTTTTGTGAACCTGTTAAAAAATTTGGTTTATTTTCCCTTTCAGTCCCAATTTTTATAGGTTGATTCAGCTGAAATGTTTTAAGCCCCCTTTGCTTTCATAGTCAAATTTACGTAATTTTTTAGCAATACTTTTTGATATTACAATACCAGTTCAGCCTAACTCGGTCAGTAGGGAGTGTGCATTTTAATGAGCTTAAGGTTTTTGTTTCAATTTCAGAAGGTTGAAAACAAAAATTGGTGAAATGTGGGCTTCCCCTTTTTACAGTGCGAATTAAATGTGGGGGTTATTTATGTTAGTTTTTAGAATTAAGTTAATTTATGGTGTTGTGGTTTTAAAATTCGGGAGAAGGCCCTTGAATAAATTAAAATTAAATTAAATAAAACTTTAAAAAAAAAAATTAATTATATTGCTTTTTTTTCTTTCGGGTTTTAAAACAAATAATAATTTTAATTAAAATAATAAAATAAAAATAAAATAATTTAAAATAATAATAAAAAAATAATACAACTAAAGTAATTTAATAATTTTCAATTTTTTTTAAAAAAAAATTAATAATAAAAATAATAATAAAAATTTAAACAAAAAGTTATCAATGTTGACCCCAAAACAAAAATATGTTTTTTAACCCCTTACTGTAGTTTTTTGTATTTAGGCCTCTTCAATTTACTTTAATTTTAATTCAAGTGAAAAAGTCACTCAAAATTAGTCAATTTCTTTTCTTTCAAAATTTTAAAAAATAAAAAGTAAAAATGTAATCCTTTTTGGGGATTTGGGGTACTTTCACCCCATTTTGGTTCAACAACAATTTTAAATAAAAACATATCTTAAAAAAAGCGCTTTCAGACTTTGGAGGCACTATCTTTAAGGGTTTGAGATGTTAATTTTAGTTTCACCCCTTTGGGTCCTGCTTAAGGGATACTCGCAGTAGATAGCTGTCGATGACGGGGGGTAAAAGGTTTGAATTGGTTGGGGGTGCTGAGGGTGGTTTCCCAAAAAGTTTTTTGAACCCCCCCCCCCCTTCAGCAAAGGGGTAACGTCCTTAAATATAAAATTCCCGATACCTAAAACCCCCTTTCAAAATTATATAAAAGATAAAGCCCGAGGGGTAGTAAGAGCGGTGCTAAAAAAATTAACGCTTGTTATATATAAAAGAAGTTTTCTTATGTTCTGATGTTTTGTTTTGTCTTTATTTGTTTATTAAAGTTAAGGATTTTTGGTTTGATTTCAGCTGACGAAAAATAATTTAAAACTTTTAAAACATAGGTTGATTTATTTTTTAAAAAATTTTAAAAAAAAGGTTTAGAGATAATGTTGGGGGAGACTTATTAATTTTGAACGGCCC